>RJWT010009898.1:0-24711 GCA_004365215.1 Cuniculus paca | reverse complement strand
CAAGAATGAAATTATGCATATCCAAATGTAAGGTAGGAAATGTAAACTGGATAATTTTGGTGATTTTTTCAGAGGAGTAAAATGTACTTATGAGCATCTAAAACTTGCCTTGCAGGTAAGAGTGTGCTAATGTGGTAACTATAGCTTAAAATTTTTCTTTACAACTTTAAATAGTAAGGAACAGCATGGCAAGTCTACAGAGACCATGGAGGCAAGGAAAAGGCTTTATATTGTTGCACCTTTAATGGCACATTTTCCAGTTTTGATCAAGGAGTCCTGCATTCTCATTATTTATTGAACCCTGCAAATCATGTATCTGTCCCTGCTTGAAGGAAGGAGGAAGGAAAAGTCAGAAATCTGCTATGGTAGACTCAGAACTAGGTCTTAACTCTCTTACTTAGGCATCACTTCAGAGTCTTTAGCGCAGTTCTTTCCTGTCACTTTATTTGTAGCCTTGATTTCCCACCATGTTCTGAGCTCCTTTCACATGGCTTGAAAAAGCCATCCTTCCTTCAATGCTGGAGTACTCCATGTGTTTTCAAGCTCTGCTATTGATTTAGCAGCTTCAAAGGGATGCAGAAACCTCCGGATATTATGTCTTCATTTACTCATTCATTAAGGATGTTTTGAAGACCTGTAATGTTCCAAGCACTGTCTCATGTCAATTGCTATTCTATCTCTCCAAATTTCCTACAGAAGCCCTACTGCTCCACATAATGATATGCAGAGAAGTTGCCTCTGAAGATGGTTAGACTTGATTGAGATCCCGAGAGTGTGATTTTCATGATAGAATTAATGCCCTTAGAATACACCAGAAATTTTTCTCTTGTTTTCTGTCATATTAGAACACAGGAAAAAAGTCAGGAAGAGGGTCCTCCCCTGTTCCAGCCATGTTGCTACCATAACCTTGGACTTCCCAGACCCTAGAATTGTGAGAAATAAAGGTCTGTTGTCTCAGCCACCTAGTCAACGTTATTCTGCTATAGTAGCCTGATCTGACTAAGTCACGAACAAATGTGATTCCTGCTTTTGGGGAGAGATTGTCATTAACCAAATGAACACAAAAATAAATACAAAATTAAACTGCAGAAAGTGTTGTGAAGAAAAATAACAGGGCGCTAAGGAAAAGTAAGAGGGTGACTTAATTTAGATTGGAAAGATGGTGATACTTTAGGGAACAGCCCTCCAGGCAGAAGGAACAACAGGTGTGAAAGTAGAAAAGAATTTTTTTGAATGGAGAAAACTAACAGAAGGCCTATGTGCTATGAGTGTAAACACCAGGGGATGATTGTGGCAATCCTATTGTGCTTTTTCCCCTTCAGTTATGTTTTATTTTATACTTTTCTTATAGCTATAATTGTGTGTAATAAAGTAAGTCTTAGCAAAGTACAGAGTAACCGTACTTTCAGGATTCGAAACCAGAACACAAAATCAATCAAGTGCAAATATGTGCAAAGTCTTTGATACTTTGATTTGATACAAGTTACTAATTCTTCTATACATCACTGATTTTTTCTGTAACATACATGTAATGGTAGCCACTCTATTAGCTTGTTTTCCATTTCTGTAACAAAATACCTGAGACTCGGTACTTTTTAAAGAAAGGTTGACTTAAGTCATAGTTACTCAGGTTCAAGAACATGAAATCATTATTATTTCAACTCTGGTGAGAATTGGTGTACGACATTGTACTGATGGGAATGAATGTGGGAAAGTGAAATAATTCAGTGAAGAGAAAATCAGACAGAGTCATAGGGATCAGTTTGTTTGTTTTTTTAATAGCAACCTGCTTTCAAGAAATAGCCATGGTCCCATGATAGAGCTACTTAATCACTTGAACAGTGATCTCAATGACCTCTCACTAAGCACAACCTCTTAAAGGTTTCACAACTTGACATCACTGCAAAGGGAACAAAGTTTCTGACACATGAACCCTCTGGGAACACACTGATACAATATCCAAATCACAGCCACCACCTTAATCCAGGTGATCTAGATGTGATGTGCATGTTTACCTTTTCCCCAGGTTAAATGTAATTATTATATATTAAAAACATATACTAATAAAAAAAGAATAAAGCTAAGCCAAACAAAAATAAAAATAAGATGGTTATTCTGGGAAGCAGTGAAAAATCTAAGCCCAGATAGCCAGTTTGATGGCATAGGTTGAAATATTTACATTATTGAAAGAGGAAAAACGAACTCATGTTAAAAATAACTTGTGTTAGTTGTTGACCATCTGCTTAACCTTGGTAGAATTATAGAGGCATCTCTTTGCAAATAGAAGCAGCATATGAGCTCAGGTATGTCTATTTGAAGCTAAGAGAACTGCCCAGTATATTTCTTAAGTGTTTTGTGTGTTATATAGAAAACAAACCTCATCACTTCAGTTCTCTTGACTAAACTTTCAATGATCTGTCCTTTTAGTTGTTCAGCAAATATTTATTGACTACCTACCCTCTGTTCATACTGTTCTAAATACTGAGGGTAACATTAAATTGTCATTCCAAGTAAGTCCTTAACTTCTGAAACTGTACTGTACTGTCCTGTCTTATATCCTGTGTCTCACACATGGAAGTTCTCTTTGAATGTTTGTTAAGACTTAATAAATGAGTTTGTTCAATATTGAGATGAGTACTGTATTCTCCAAGATAAATTTCAAGTACTTGAACATCTAATCAGTTAATTATCCCTAAACCTGCTACACCTTTACTCAGTGAGTTTTAACCAATATGAAAACCTCAGTATGAAAAAAATGAGTAGAAACAATAATAATATTAAATTTATGAAAGTTAAGTGAGAATTACTGAACTAACACAATTTTGAAAAGGAAGTCACATGCTGTGTTTTACAAATAAGTCTTAAAACACTTTGCACTAAAAATCTAGATTGTGCACAATATATTGAATCATTTAAACATGGTTTGCAAATAAAAGCCTTAGACCAAACAGTTTGTAGAGACTTTAAGCTTTTATGTTAATTTTTCATTTTAATTTCTTTAGGGAGTGCTTGCTATCACCCGTCTACCCACCAACTTTACTATTCCCTATTGCCATTTATATTGCTGCATGGTCCCTAACCACATTTGTCTTGGGGTCTGATACCTTACAAATTCCTCTCTGCCACTGGGAAAAAAAAAAAAAAAAGACTGTCCCATTTCACAGAGATCTCAGCATTAGCCTGAAAATGTCATACTTAGATTACTACTAAATAAAGAAGGGAAATTGCTGCATTTTACCTTAGATCAGGAATTGGAAAGATGACATACACAAATCTCTTCCCTATAATGAAACATAAAAAGGAGAAATGCTGATAGTTATAATTCCCCAAACTCTTAAAATATTACTAAAACTGTAGGCTTTTTAAGTCAACATTTTATCTACATTACTCACTACTACTAAAATGAAGCTGGCTCTTAAACCAATAGTGTTCTGTGAAAGGCGATTTATACCAAGACTGGTCTGTGGGAGTGCTTCTTGTCTGGACATTTCCTGAGAATAGAATCTAATGAGGACAAGCAGAGGCACTCCTGCTAGAACAGAGGCTGTATTACAGTTCAGAGCCTGGCAGTAGCCCACTGTCCAAATCAGAGGAATCCAAAGACACGAGCCATGACTTACGTCTGGCTCCTTTATCATTCTATTTTTATACATGTCCACTTTCATAGACTTGAACCTAATTGTCTTGACTTGAATATATAGGATTTATTCACTGATTCAGGTCAATTCGTGTGTGTTCTGTCACCTAAGGCAGTAAAAAGGGCAATGCTTTTATGTGGTGCAGCAGACATTCACGTAGGAACATGAAAAAAAAACAATAATGAAATAGTCATGGCTCTACCATATAATAATCTTTCCTTGAACTTGATCCTGGGTTTTGTGTCAAAGGCTAGAATGAATTGGAAGAGTGATTCAGAAGATCCTCAATTGGACACACTTAAGGAAAGCTGCCTATAGTAGTAACTGCTTTTTATTGAGCACCTACTAAGAGTTGAGATCTATACTTGAGATTTTTTTCATATATTGCATTTTTCAAACCTCACAAAAAGTCCTGTGAATTATAATCACAATTTCAAGGAAGAGAAAATGTGCACTAAGACCTGAGCAGAGATTCACACCCAGGACCCTCAGGCATCCAAGCCACATACCTTCAGCTTCCCAAGACTGCCCCAATTATATTTCCAATTGAAAAAATCATAGCATTGGGAGTTAGGAAAAGAAACATTTATCTGACTGTGACCCAAACACCAGAAAGCAAGAAAGACAAAAATAAAGAGAAAGAAGGAAGGTAGAATAGAGGGCAAAATAGGCATTTGGGAACAGATTTTACAAAAATAGAAGCGCAATTAAATTGATGTCTTCCAAAATGGCCTGGGCTCACACACCTACAACCCTGGCTGCCCTGTTTTATCTCATTAAATGTCTGGTTATGGATGGGCAGGCTTGCCATCTGTTTAAATAATAGTTTTCTGATCTCCATGAACTAAGCTACAGTGTCGAGGACAATTAAAGCGTCATTTCCACTGCCATCTCAATCGCGGCAGGAACTCTGATACTGCAGGACCATCATGTTACTTCCACACTGTTGTCTGCTCCCAGCTACAATTTCGCTAACCTCCCCTCCAGAGGTAAATCTTCCTGGCCAAGATGCAGGGTGTTCAAGTATGAACGCCCACTCAGAAGAGAACAGAAGATAGATTAGGAAGAGTTCCAGCATCCTCCTTCTTGGCACTCCCTGAGTGACGGATGTGACTTCCTGTGAATTCTAACGATAAGCTATTTTCAAAATTTAGTTTTAAATTAGTGGGCAACGATGGGAGATTGTTTCAAAAGTGACATGCTTAGAAGAGGAACTGGAAAAGAAGCCAAATGGCTGCACCTCTGATAAGGGGGAAAAAGCTCAATTATGAGTATCTTGGGGGAGTTCCTAAGGGGTGACTGAGAGTGGCTGCAGCACGTGGAGGGGATGAATAGGGGTAATTTTAAGGATATTGCTTTGGAATGGGAAGAAGAATTCCTGTACCACCTGTTCTAAATCAGGAAACATCACATCGTGACAAAAAAGTGGCTAAAACTTATTGAGCAGTAACTGTGAGCCAACAACTATGCCAAGTATCTGATTAATTAATCGGTGCATACAATCCTTGTAACAACTGTGGGATATAGGTGATGTTCTTATCTTAGTTCTGTTTTACAGGTGGAAAAACTCAGGTCAGTTTAATTAACCTATTTGATGTGTGGGTACTGTAAAATTTTAGCTATAGTATTTGTCTTCAGATCTGTATGTGTTGAATAATCATTAATTCACTACCTAGATCAACACTTCTAGAAGAAAAATGGAATACTGTCGAAAATTATGCTAGGACAACAAGCACAAATTGGGGCCACTATGGGAAAACTAGGAAATTTAGTCACCCAACCCACCTTGTCTTCCCAGCTGGATCAAAGGATAAGTACATGCGTGAGGGTTCTCTGGGAGGAAAAAAATGGGACTTATTATGGAAATTTGTTTCTGTAATTAATTAAGGATGCTGAGAAGTCCCAGAACTTACAGAAAACTAAAACTGGGAGTATCAGACAGACTCCTACAGTGGAAAATAGACCAATCAGAGAAGGAATCCAAGAGAGCTGATTTGTAACTTTTAGTTGAGCTCGAAGTCTGAATCCTGAGTTTCAATTCTCGATGCAGAAGGCCCAAGAATCTAGAGCATTCATGGCAGAGGGCAGGAAAGGGTGGATGTCTCAACCCCAGAAGAGAGAGTGCATTTCCTCTTCTTGTGCCTCTTTGTTCTATTCAGATGTTCGGTGAGTTCCTTGATTCTACTCGCATTGCTGAGGGCTGCTGTCTTTACTAACTCTACAAATCCAAAGACTTTTCTTGTCCAGAGGCAACCACCACATACATTCAGCAATAATGCTGCACCAGCTCTCTCCTAATCCAGTCTAGTTGTTATGCAGGATTTACCATCACAGTATGTAGGATAACCTAACAAATTATTTTAACTCACTGTTTCTTTGTGCATTGCAGTAGCCTTGATTAATTTTTAGTAAATTCTCAGAGATCCAAAAATCAGCCCTAGAGCTAAGGCCCATCTCCAAATATACATCTACTTCTTTTCATTTAAAGAAATAGATAGAGAAGTTTTGACAACTGTGAAAAAAAAAAGATAGGCCATGCATTGTGGAACATACCTGTAATCCCTGCACTCTGAGAGACTGAGGCAGGAACGTTATTAAAAAAGTTATTAATTTGAGCCCAGCCTGGGCAACTAGATGATTTAGTGAGACTCTCAAAAGTGAAAAATAAAAATGGAAAATAAAAAGGTTTGCCAATGTTTCTCAATGTGAAGACCCTAGATTCAGTCCCCAGAAGTGGAAAGAAAGAAAAAAGAAAATAATAATCCTTAACTCCATTTGCATATTTTCTGAGAATTGACACAATCCATAGATTTGTGTGCAGGAATGTGTATGTATTGCACGTATTATGCATATATACACATATTATGATACATATGTATTTTTGTAATGTCCTTTTTGCAAAGTTTACCATGTTGATATTTTCACTTTTCAGTGCATTTCAAACATGGTTGGGTTGTGTACAAATTTTTCAATACATTGTCCAGAAATGATTCTTGTCAGTTACTTAGGACAAAATTTAAGTTTGGAATGAGTATACATTTGTTTCCTTCTATCATGGTTGTGCACCTAGTAAATTCTCCAAAGACTTCTACAATCTATAGAAGAAATCTCAATGTCTCAGAGTGACCATCCACTACTTCATCCTGCAGGAAACTCACCTTCATTCAAAATGAGTGGAAGACAAATTGGAGGATCAAAGGGTGCCAGCATCATAAGCAGAGACACTGCAAACAAGTGTGCCCTGACTATACCTAGTTCCTACTGCTGAACAGTATTGGGTCTTAGTTCTCTCGGAATCTGTGTAAGCTCCTCTCTGTACTGTAACCTAAGAGAACCAAGAAGAGCTCACCAGAGATCTTGAGGATGATGACCTCCCCCAACTGAAGTCTTTGGAAAGCCTCCAGGCAAGAGAAGACTGCTGTTCTGTAGCAGGAGGGAGAGAACCACTTCTGCTGGCCTGGAGCCTGCAAGCTAATGTAGAAGTAAATATTTTTAGACTTGTCCAAGCAAGAGTCCTCATCTTCAGTCCTAAAGTTCATTCCATTTCTTTTTTTTTTCTCAAGCCTGGTTTTCCCATAGGTATCCTAGTGAGGAGGCATATTCAATTCACTTTTTGTTCTGCTACCCTTAAAATTAAGTCCTCAACCTGATTTTCAGAAGACTCTGATTTGTAGTTGCAAAATTAAGACCACTTAAAATACCACCATGAAGGGCTTCTGATTCCACAACAGGTTTCGAGTTGATTGTTGGCATGCTGAGCCATTTTATTTATATATTTTTAAAGATTTTTTAAAGTAATTAAAGGATGCAAACAACTCTACCAACCTTATAGTTATTTGTACTCCAGTACTACGTAGTGTCAGAGGCCAAGACCTGACTTTTTAGCTGTACCTCTTCCCCTTCCAGTGCCAGGGAACTTTTGAAATGGTGTTGTTACTACTAGCCAGAGCTATCACCACTAGACATCCACCAGCAAAGTGGCCCTTACCACCATTTAACTAGGAAGAGATCTCCACCCAGTATTCCTTTGTCAGGATCTGTGTCAGTCAACATTCTATTACTATAACAAATACCTGAAATTATCAATTTTTACAGAGAAAAAATTTAATTGAGGTCACATTTTTAAAGGTTTTAGTCCAGAATGAATTGACTCTATTACTTCGGGGAAGGCAGCGCATCGTGGCAGGAGGGTGTGACAGGGCGAACTGGCCCAAAGGTTAAAGAGAGGAACAAGAAGAGTTTTAATGTTCCCTTAGAGGGCGCAGCCCTCATCAAACTCCACCTCTTAAAGACTCTATCACTTCCAAAGCTTTAACAGTTGGGTCTGTAGGGGGCAGTTAAAACCCAAATTACACCACTCTGCTTTGCAGAGTCACTTGTACAACCAAGTATTTTAGCACGGGTTACTCCAGAAACCAGAGCTGGAGTCAAGGGACTCGCGCAAGTAGTTTATTTTACAAAGTGTTGCCAGCAAACATAAGAGGGTATTAAGGAGAGCAACACAGCAGGGCTCAAACCAGTGCAAAGGATTAATCGCCCTGAGGGCATTCGGAACTCCTTTCCACCAGGACCCTTGGAAAAGCCTTACAGAATTTGCCCCAGAATTGTCCACTGAGCATTAGAAGAGAAGATATTTTATCCACACCCTTGCCACACTGATCAAGAGCATTGATTCTCTTGCAGACCCAGGCTGTGTGAGTGCTTGCCAGGTTCCCACAAGCATCTCATGCAGTGATCAGAAAGTCTCAGAGAACAGCTGAGAGTTGTGTGTGCAGAGGAGTCTGGGAACCATGAAGTTACACCACTTTGAAGCTGGTTGCTGTGACATTGGTTGACCAAAAGGTGGGCTGGAAGTATGGGGCATATGCACAACACTTGTCCAATACAAATGACAATTCCATGTTAAAAGCTATTAATACTCTCTGGGTCAGGGAAGAAGCAAAAATAATGGAAGATTTTTTCAGATATTTTATAGAATAGGTTTCATTTTTATATTTAAAGCTATTAGCCATTATTAAAAATAATTTTACCATCTTTAGCTAAAATGAAACATATTATTCTTTAATAAATGCATAGAAACAACTGAAATTGGAATTTTAAATTAACACAATATCACTAGTCCTTAGGGTCTATCTAGAATCAAGTTAAAAGACAGCTGTAATTGCTGATATCAGTAAATGGAGAAAAGATGAGAGAAATTCTGTGTTTACTTTGTTTGGAATGTGTTTGAGTTAGGCAAACAATATCACCCTTTTTTATTATGTGGAACAATACTGATTTTTCCTCTCGAATCAGGTCCATTTTCTACTGTCTAGGCCTGAGGGTGGCCATCTGCTTCCATGCTTCTGTCTAGCATTTCACATAATGTAGCATAAATTCTCTGGATTCCAGAACCGTGAAGGTGATAACTTTGCACAATGCCAAAGGGAAATATATATTTGTAAATGCAGAATAGTGAGGTTTCCTGGGATTCTTACATCATGTTATTAAATGAAGCAATGATTGGGAGGCACTTAGAGCAATATCCTGCACGCAGTAAGAGCTCAATAAATGTTGTCTTTGTCATGATAGTCATAGTGACCACCACAAGGAAGCAGCCAAGCATAACAGAGTTGACACCAATTTAGGAGTCAAAAGTTATAGCTTCTCTTTCTTACTTTATCATGTATCAGTCTTGTGGCTTGGGGAAAGTCATTTAACCTCTCTCAAACTCAATGTTCTTATCTGTAGAAAAGGGATAATGAATTCTATTTCACGACATTGTTATAAAGATGAAATAAGATACCTGCTTTGAACATTTCAAAGTACTGTACCAGGATAGGTATTTCCTACAAGCTGCTGGGTCTGAAGAGCTGTCCCTCTACTATCACTGCTGGCTGCAAAGAGCAGTGGCTGGATTTGGCCAAAGTACAAATCTACTGTGTGAAATGATATCTTATTTCTGTCACGCTGCTAACCCTTGATTTTCATGAACAATATGTGTTTCTTTGAATTCCATTTACTTGATTGCCTTAGCCCTCCAGACTAAAAAAAAATTAAATAAATAAGTATATCTTTATAAAATTCTTCCTTTGCTATTGAATAAATTTGATATTAAACTTTAAATACCAAATTTTTAAAAACTATAACCATTCTTTTTGTGTATCTTTATTCTTTTTTAAAAAACTTTCCAAACTCTCTGGAATGAGAATGTAATCATTTATAATCACAAAAAATATTTAGTCAAAAGGAATCTTCAAGGACAATAGATTACATTCTCATGTATAGATTTCTGAGCATATAATTAAAGAGTAATTATGCACTCCTCTGAAAATGAGGCAAATAGGGCATCGTTTTTGAATGGTACCTGTCTATAAAGCACCAAAAGAAGTATCTTTCAGAAAACCTTTTATTTCTGTAAAAACAAAAGTTGATTCTTAGTGTGAATTTACAAAGGGAATTTGTTTTTTTTCTCTATACAATGTATACTGCATCAGGCTGCTTAGTACTCCATTCACAGTCTGCCTTCTCCAAGTCTTATTAGGTTTTGAGATTGTTCAGAAATAATAATTTACAAACTACTGAGATGAAAGAACAGTAAATACAAGTTTATAAAGACCAACCCTTTTGTGTTTCAATTATCAGCATGTAAAATATGACAAGATGGTAAATAGTAGAGGATGAGAAGTAGGCTCTAAGCATCATTCTAAAAATTATTATAATTGCTATTTCTGATTGTGTGATCTTCATACAAGGCAGCAAACTACTGCCTGATCAATGGCAATCATATTAAGCAAAGATCCAGGATCAAAATAAGAGCAAGTAAAGCCAAGATGTAACCTAGAAAATCTGACAAGCACAATTTCACACACGGTAATCATAGTTGGGTCTCCTTATCCATGGATTTTTCATCCTTAGATTCAACCAAATATACTTGAAAAAATTGAATCTATGCAGGACATATGCAAACATTTTTGTCCTTATTCCTTAAACAATGCAGTATAACACCTATTAACATAGCGTTCACATTGTATTAAATATTATAAGTAATCTTATAGTTAATTTAAAATATATGAGAAAATTGTACAGGTTACATATAAATATCATTTTATATAAGAGACTTGAACATCTGCATATTTTGGCATCTGTTGGTATCTGAACCAAATCCCCATGGTTACTAAAAACAGCCTTATTAATAAAATATTAGGCATAGTATATGATGTCTGGGAAGACTATATACATTTAAAACTTTTGGGATAGGCATTAAGACAAAATATATAACATGATATTTTTCTCAGTCTATTCTCTGCTGGTTGCATATGAAATTTATTTTGTTACTCTTTTGCTTTTACTACCAGATCCTTAAAGTGGGAATGGCAAAAGCCATTAGTTTCAAATGGCTACGTGTAATTCTTTTGGAAAGTATGAATAATAATTTGTTTTTCAGAGTTTTCATGAAAGTAATTTAAAATATATTCTCAGGGATCTAAGGATCATGGACTCTGGGAGCAGAGCTTTGACAAGCAAATAAGTATTTTAAATCTCAGATTCTTTGCTTATAATATAAGGGTATGAAAATTATGTACCTTGGAGTATTTTCTTGAGTATAATGCTAAATACAGTAATGACAAGTGGTTGCAACTCTCAATTATCAACTATGATTTGGTCCATAATGTGTTCCTTGATCATTTGCATTATGGTAGAGGCCAGGAATAGGAGGTTAAGTAAGATACATTTCTTGTCTTTAAAATGTTTGCTGCTTAATATATTCAACAACAAGGAGAGATTTAGTGGGCATGTTTGCAGTAGTTCTGAGTTACTGTTGTGCTCCAGCCATGTATGTAGCTATGTGTACGTGTTCACACATTTATTTATGTATTTTAGTGGTACTATATGTTGAAGAGTAGGAACTGGAGCCCCTTGGAAAATTTACTTTCTATCAAATCTCTTTAGGCATTTTTTTAACTTGAGAATTAGAGTTTTCTCTGGGGTAGTGTTTCTGCATTTGAGAACTCCTGTGTTGCTGGATCCGTGATTATCAAATCTTCCCAGATTTTTCACCCTTTTAAACAATGATCCCTTCTATGCTGTCCTTCCACACAGAACTTCACTTAAGAAATTAAATCAGACTTTGATGAAGGAGAGGGTTTTTTCAGCATCTTAGGATAAGGTGTTTATCGAACAGCTCCTGTTGGACTGAAGTGGGCTTGACCTTAAGCAACCTGAAAATTTACTGGAAGAAAATAAGTACATTTCACTAAGGAACTGTGAAATAATTACTGTGAATGCTAATCAAGGTGCTACTATACTGCTTCTAGTAGATAGTGACAAATGACTAAGACAGATCGTATGCAAGGGTGTGTAGGTGGGAGGAGGGCGGGTGTGAAGAATTAATTGGGAAGTTAGCAAATGGCAGTTACAAGAGGAGAAAGAGCAATATATGCTTTTGAGTTACTCTGCAACCTTCAGGTAGCCCTGGTATTTTCTCCTGACAATAATCTTGAAAGAGAACCAAGTGAGAACCTCTTCTAAGGATCAAATACTACACTGATTTAATACCTGTAAAAAGAACTGCTACTGGGTAGATTACATGCAAGTAGAAAGAACTATACCTGTGTCTATTTTTAGGGACTCTGATTTTACTTATTTCAGTTGCCATTGTTCACGTATAATCTTGCAAGGAAAATGAACATGGACTCCCAGTAGGAAGCAGAGCTCAGTTGTAATGGTGTCTCTTATGACTGTAATTAAAAAATCAGATACACAGTGTCTCGTAGGTGAATAAGACAGATGAATTACTGCATAGAAATTAAAGGGCTAAATATCTCGCTATACAAACAAATAAAGCCACTTGAGGAATTTTTCTGTATAAATGCAGAACTATATAGCTCATTTTAATGCCATGTTCTATTCTTAGAGTTAAAGCTGTTACACAGTTAGAAATTAAGGGAAGGAGGGATGAGGTGCTCAGAAAAAGTTTCAAGTGTTTCTTTAAAACAGTGTCAATCAACTTAACAACTATATGATTCCAACGTGATATGTAGTTTAGAAGGGTCAAATCACAAAAAGGGTTTCTTATGATGTCTTTTCATTTTGTAGAATAGAAGATAGTTTGGGAAGTATAAAGATTAATGAGTTTCTCAAAGTCATAAATTTGAGTCTTTTGTGGGTAAATGAATGCACCTCGAGTCCATATTGTTAAATGAAATAAATCAGACACACAAGCTTAAATATTGCGTGGTTTCCCTTACACGAGAAACCCAAAGTATAAATGAAAAACAAAATCAAAGATAGACAATAGGCAAAAAGGTAGATAGATCTTTTGCAAAAGTGGACAAAGAAGAGGAGGGAGAGGGAAGAGAGGGAAAGGAAAGGTGAGTAAAAAAAATTAAAATGTGTTGTGTATATGTGTCAACTGTCCACAGTGAATGTAATCTTCACTTACTGCAAACGTATTGATAAAAAGTTCAAAATAAAAATAAATAAAAAATAAAGGCCTCACAGCAAGAGAAAAGTCCAGCTTCAGAAGTGGACCCTGCTCCCAGCTCATTTCTATAGCATTAAATCTCATATATCCATAGGGCCGTATGCCTGGAATGATGCTAATCACAGTTCACACTATGTTCCAAAGCTTTGTTGTACTAATTTTCTAGGTTCCTTGAACCCTTTGTGGAAGCAGGCAAGGTGGAAATATAAAACATATTTTAAACTTTAATTAATCTTGACCATTACTCTGTAGAGCTACTTGCAGACGATGCATGTGTTTTTTTAATTCATTGCAACCACACACTGATTTTGTCCAATCTAGAAGGGAGAATCGTTTGTCATTTCCTCAAATTGTGTGCTGTATTAAAGTCACATGGGAAGTTAAGAGGAGGGGAGGATTCTGGGGATAGTGACACAGACCAGAAGGGAGAGTCAGTGATGGGGCCTTTCCTCTATCTCATAGGCCCTCCTGGATGAGTACTGATTGCCTGATCCTGTGCTGAGCAAAGGGAGAGTGTCCCTGGTTACTTAGAGAGGGAGATGTGATTAGATAAATGCACAGTGGCAAAGACAAGACCCAAAAGCCAGAGGGCCAGAGACAGGCACGATGCCCTGGAAAGTGGAATTCTGTTGTTCAATGGACCACATTACCTTTTTCCAGAAGTGTTCAGGAGGCCAGAGAGTTCAGATCAGAAAATTAAAGAGCAGATGAGCTTACACAAACAAAATTTGAAAATTCTTGCCTGAATAATTCCATACATAAAATTCTCCTTTCTTCATTTTCTTCCATGTGCTTATTCTTCATAAGAATGTATTTTTACAACCATATGTTTCTCAAAGGTCATGAAGCTACGTACAAACACAATATGAACAATTAAGTAACTTGGAAAACTCAGCAGGAGAGATGGACAGGAAGAGGAGAAGGAGGTGGAGATGCAGAAGCAAAATAAAAGTAAAGATAATGATATAACTAACTTGTAAGTGTTTACAATTTTAGAGAATGAAGTAGTTTACATATGCTAACTTCTCCAATCCTCATAAAAACCCTGTAAAGAAAATAATATTACTAACCCCCTCACACATGGAGATACAGAGAAATTTCACATCTAGTAAGTGATAGAGCAAGAATTCAAGGAAACCAGACTGGATTCCTTGCTCTTTTCCCACCGGCCTTTTCTGTCTCTTAAAGTAGGGGTCATTGGTAGTTACTGTGTGTGATATAAAGTTTTGTACTCTTTTGTATAGATAATCCTAAAATACTGTCATAAATTAGGGCAGAGGAAGAGAAAGGGAGGGAGGGAGAGAGGGGAGAGACAGAGACTGAGATTTGAAGACTGCCAGTCAGAAGGCCTCTCTCACTACTTATATGAAGGCTGAGGAAGCCTGACCATCGGGCCAGATGCAGATTTCTTGGGCTGAGCATGCATTCAGGAGCCTGGGTGCTCCTTTTGCTGGGTGGCCAAGTCCTTGTATTTCCACCCCTGCTGGGTCACGCCAGCCTACTGCCGTGAGCAAGACTGTGAGTCACAACCTCTCAGGTGCCATTTCTTCCATCCCACTAAAGAATCTTCATGGATCAATGCAGAGTGTAGGCTGTTTGAAAAAGTTACGTATGATTCAAGCAAATGACAAAGAATAAAGATGATATAATTTGTCCTTTCATCTTTCGGGTTGACTTGATGACAAAATCCAAACTATATGTTAATAGCACTTATTTCTTAGTATTTAAAGTTTTCAAAGAGGAACTCAGAGGAGAATGTTTATAAACTGCTGGCTTCGTGTGAATAGAGACTGCTGGTGGTTTATTTTTTAAAGGCACATAATTACTGAAAAGCTATGGGCTAAAAGAAAGATAGGAAAATCATATATTATAAAACAAATAACAAACCAAGAAGCAGAGACCGTAGACATAGGTATACACTGTAAGTCTGATTGCCTTAATCTGAAAGGAAAATGGTTCGAGAGGACAGTTGAGACCACATAGATATGTAGGTTGAATTTAGGGTTTAAAAGACAATTGTCAGTTGGGAGCTTAGAATAACTCCTTTCTAGCTCCAACCTAGCTTCCATTTAAATTTTCTTGGGATTTTGTGATTTTATTCAACACCTCTGAGGAATCTGCAGTTCTCTCTTAATGAGACTGTTGGATCTGCCATCCTATTCTCCTACAGCTCTTTCTGGGGTGAGCAGCTTGTGAGAAAAGATTGCAGGAATTGAAGATCTGCCTCTGAGCTCTCTGGGACAGACTATCCAGCTCAGCAAGAACCTAGCGTATGGTGCAGAGGCCGATGACAGCAATTCATTGTCAATCAGGTGCAGGTCTTGCTTTCACTGGAACCAAAAACAACTCATTTAAGCCCCATGAACTCTCATCTGTATGAGGAACCAACTCATAGCACAATTGCGAGGAGACAATGAACTGATTTATACAAATGCTTTGTACAGACATTGACCCAATTTATAGGTGTGATTGCCATTTAATTTCTCATTTGCGTGGATTTCTTGAATAGAATGTTTCATCCTTCAAGTTGTTGCTTCAGATATTTGCATGAACATCCGTAATTTCTAATTGTGTTACCCTGGGCCATGTGTTTTGTAAATTAGCAGAGGATTAAGTAAATCAAAGCATGCACTGCAGATGGTCAAAGCTAGAAAGTAAATTTTAAAAACTAGGATAATAAACTGAGATGATTGAGGAAAGAGCAAATATGATGTATACAACAAATGTGAATGAATCAAACTAACTTACCCAAAGACAAATACTTTCAGATTGTATTAAAATATACACTCTAGTAATATACATTTCATGCAACTTAAAAAGCTGACATTATTAAAATTAGAAGAAGTACAATTTAAAGACAAAAGTGGATAAAACTCACCTTGCAAAAACATGAAACTCAAAACTTTGTAAAAAGCCATCAAACTCATTCATTTTGGGAAACTTTGAAAAAAGCTTGTTATTTTTCTTAACTTGGCAAGCAGAAGAAATATATATGGTTATGTCAAATATGAACATTATAATTAGTAGGATCAGCACCAATTTTCTGTAAAGACCCAGATAGCAAGTATTTTAGATTTCATATACTACTAATCTTTGCTACACATTGTTTGTGTATATATATGCTTTTCAAAAATCTCTTAAAAATCTATGGATATATATCCATAATGAGTTTACAGGACAAACCAAAACAGATCATGGGCCAGCAGGTCAAATTTTAGCAACCCTTAATCTATGAAACTATTCATGTATTTCCTAGTCTACTTAAACAATTTGTATTATATCAATATTACCAGTAGAATTTCCTACAAATACTTGTTTCTCATTAAGTGAACATGAAATAGTTACAAAAACTGACTAAGTGACACAACCAAAAGAAAATCTTAAAATTTCTTAGATAAATGGTTGTCAAAATGTAGTTGAGGAATTTCTAGGTTTCCCCAATATTCTTTCAGATTGTTTTTGAAAGTCAAGCCTATTTTCATATCATGTATGATGATCCACTTTTAATCTCTCAGGTGGATACAGTGTAGTTTTCCAAAAATTTTGTTACATATTACAACTCAACAGATTGAATGCAAAAGCAGATACGAAAATTCAGCTGTCTTCTTCTGGGCCAGGCCTAAACAGGTTTACAGAAGCAAAACAATGCTAATTTTTCATGCTTCTTTTCTTGTTTGTTTTGGAAAACATAATTTTTCTTCGAATGTGCTATGTTGAGGTATGATAGGTGTATTATTTTATGGAAATCTGTAGTTTCTACAATAAACATATTATTAGATACAATAATTTGTAAATCAAAGCTCTTTCAGGGTCCTCTAAAATTTTTATGACTACAAAAGTATTCTAAAAACAAAAACTTTAAGAACTGTAATTCTGTAGGATAACTGTACAGGCAATATCCTTTTATAACAATTCATTTGTATATGAAGTATACTTATTCTTTCAATAGAGTACTAGACAAGCCCTAAAACTACTTTAAAAGCCAACTACCTAATTGGCAGTTTTCTGTTTCATGTAGCAGGCAACAAATTACTAGAATATATATTTCTCCACAGGAATCAATAAAAATCAATAAGGTCATTTTATTCTCATTTTGATTGAAAGCAAATATGCATACTTTTTGGTATTTTGTGGGCCTACTACAAAAGAAAGATTTGCTGTTTTTGAAAAAACAAACAAAGAAAACTAATCCTTTTCACCATTAAACTGCAATTCATCTAACAAAGAAACACAAATGAATCTAGTGCAAAAGTTATTTTCCAAGATCTTTCCTCAAGAATTTCTGACATACTCTGTAGATTAGTTTGTACAGCATGGATGGGGCAGGATTTAAGCTTCAGTTTCAAAGAAATGTCTGACCCGACTGTAGAAACAGAAGTGGGGAGAATAGTGAACAGTAAATGAAGGATAAACCAAGGTAGGTATATTAATTCAAGAGGAGAAAGTGAAACCAAATGAAAAGCCCTAATTTCACTTTAATTGGATTAAGTGATCCCTCAACAACTGTGTAAATGATGTTAACTTTCATTTTCCAAAGGAAGAGATATTTGTTTTAAAACCTGAAGCAGCTTTTAAAATAATGAATAAAAGAATAAATTTGAAATAAATCCAAGCCTAGTATCTCCAACAGTATAACAACTTGGGAAAATATAAAAGTAAATGCAGTTTTTAAGGATGTAATTTTTATTGTTTAAGTAAAACTCGTTATTGAAATGTGAAACATAGTCTGAAAAGTATACAACTCAACACATGCTGCGAGTGAATTTTCATGAAGTAGTGAACATATTTTAGTAAGCAGAGCAAGAAATGGAACACTTCGAACCCTTGTGCGGTTCTCCAAATCCCTACACCTTCTTTGCCACACCCCCAAATAATCATTAGTGTTGTGTCCAGTATCACAGATTAGTTCTTTCTTTTTTAGAAATATATATGAATGGAATCATTCATTATGTATTCATGCTGTAAATTTGAAAACTTCCAAAGACCTCTACATCCCTCAAATAAGCTGCCGGTCTCCCACTCAGGAGACCAGATTTTGAGTGTGGTAAGGCTGGCCTCTGCCTGGCATGAAGACACCTTCTGGTGTACCCCTCACTGTTATCTAGTGACACTGAAAGCACCAATAACAACCTCACATGAATTTGCTGTGTGCACTCCACACTGACTCCTGATCCCTGACCCCTGACCCCCAACCCCTGAACCTTGACCCCTGATAAAGGCACTTGCCTATACCCCCCCATCTCTTGCCCACCTGCTTAGTTGAGCTGGCCCCAAGTTGCTCCTATCCTGGGACTCAGTGGCATATAGTGATGTTGTCTGTAGAACCTGTGGATACTAAGCTATATTTTCTCTGAAATTCTCCCGTGTGCCCTTATGTGACTGTACCTGACTCACTAGCTCATGAAAGAATACAAAACGGTGTTGTTTTTTATTTGATGTTTCTACTCAACATGCTGTTCACACTATTCATCTATGGCATTAGGTATAGTAGTCACACTGTCTTTCATTGCTACCGAGTCAGTATCTGAATATTCTACACTTTAGTTGATCATTGGCAATGTGTTTTTGTCTTTTGTGTTTTTAAAACCCTTCCTATCTTTGGCTATTACAAACAGTTCTGTTAAGAACACTCTTGTACATTTTTTTGGTGGTGCAGGTTTAAGGCCTTTTTGTCAGTTACATTCCTAAGAACACAATTTCTGAGTTATCGATACAACTTAATTATCCAAGTGTTTGTAAAAATTTACACTCCAAGCAATAGTGTTTGAGAATTCTAATTGTTCCATTTTTTCCCAAACACGTTGGGTCTTGAGTCTTTCCAATTTTAGTCATCCTGATGGGGGTACTGAATAGGGGATCTTCTAGTTGTATAATTTTCCCAGTCCATTATATCTGAGGTAGAGCATCTTTTCATATATTTGTTGGCAAATTAGACACATTTTTCACATTTATTCACATTTGTTCTAAGTATTTATTGAATACACATATAATAGATATTTGATGGTCTTTATCTATCTATGGGCTTTATTTTCCCTTTTGATAAACAGAAATTCTTTCAATACAGCCCAACTTATCAATGCTCTCCTTTATATTGCTACTTTTAATGCTCTACTTAAGAAATACTTGCTTTCTTGAAATTATAAAATAATTTTATACCATTTTATAGAAGCTGTATTATTTTATCTTTCACAGTTAGATAATCAGTATTTTTGGAATTGATGTGTGTGTGTGTGTGTGTGTGTGTGTGTGTGTGTGTATGGTATGAGATAGGGACCAAGGATTGAAATTAATCTCTCTCTGTCTTTTACTTTCTTCTTCCTTTCTTTTGGTTTTTTCTTTTTTCAACAGAAGTGGGTTTTTAGAATTATTTTTATTAACGCATATAAATTGTATTCATTAATGGGGCCCTGGGTAATATTTCCTTACATGCATACCAGTGTACACCGATAAAATCCAACCATCTTTCCCCGCCTCTTTCCTCTGTAATCACTATAGTTTCGGGTCAATATTTTTGGTTTGCACGTGTAAGAGAAACATGTCTTTCAGTGTCTGGCTTATTTTATTTAACACTGTCTTCCAGTTCCCTCCATTCTGCTGCAGATGATAAGATTTCATTCTTCTTTATGGTTGAATAATTCTGCATTATTTGTATATATCATATTTTCTTTGGATAAAGAAAATAATTTTTTTCAATTTGGAAATTAAACTAAGTACCATTTGTATAATAGACTATTGTTTCACTCTGCAGTTCCACTTTTGTAATAAATCCACTGTGCATATATTAGTAGATTTTCTGGATTCTGTTCTTGTCCGTGGATCTATTTGTCTGACGTTACAAAAACAGGTTTTTTAAAAATGAATATTCCTTTATGTTATTTTAATATATGCTACCATAAATTCTTTAATTTTATTCTTTCTTGGAGTATTTTGGCTAATCTTGCTGCTATATTGGCTATACTGTCTTGTTGCTATACTGCTGTTAATGCCTAACATTCCACATAAATGTTAGATTTATTTTATCAATGTTTAGAGAAATAAAAAGCTTTTGAGATCTTTAATGGGATTATGTTGAGTCTACAGATCAGTTGGGACAGGTTGCACATTTATTTTACTTATTTATTTATTTATTTATTTATTTATTTATTTTCAGTGCTGGAACTGAACCTAAAGCCTCCAGCATGCTATGAGAATGCTCCACCACTGAGATGCATCTCAAGCATCTCCCAAGAGCTATTTAAAGAAATAGCTCTTATAACTCATGAGGAACGCATTCATTCCATGGACTTAAGTTTGTTTTATGTGTCACAGTATTGTTTTGTGATTTGTTTTACTGAGGTTTTCCATACTAGTTTAAATTTATTCCTAATTTTTGAGTTTTGGTGATGATATATAAATTTTAGGAGCCCTCAGAAAGCACTGAATTTGACTTTAACTTATATTATTTAAATTGTTTAGGGATAGCTTGTAAAATAGTATTGATTTTTGTATGTTGTAGTCAACAAACTTGCAGAATACAGCTTACGATTTTCAATGTTTACATAAAATGGTGTATATATAATAGCATTATTTATGCCTTTCCAATTCTTATAGCTGTCACTTCATATTACTTTCCTACACTAACTAGGATATTAGAAAAAAAGGATTGAATAGAAGTTGTGATGGGGCTGGGGATTTAGCTCAAGGGCCTAAGTGCCTTGCCTGGCAAGCATGAGGTCCTGAGTTCAATCCCTGATGCCGCAAAAAATAAAAAAGAAGTTGTGATGGGAGTATTTTTGTACTATTCTAGATTCCAGGGAGAAACCTTTGTTTATTTTACATTTAAGATTAATATTTGTTGTAGGTTTCTGTAGAATTTTAAAAACTCAATCACCTAAGTTCCCTTCTCTTTCAGGTAGGCTAAAAGTTTTCTTTTTTAGTAAAACCATGAATGGTAGAAAATGTGATTCTGTTATCAAGATGATCATATGGTTTTTCTTCTTTATGAATATGGTAAGCACATAAATTGATTTTTATATGTTAAATGAATCTTACTTTGATAGCATAAAAAAGTCTAAGTCTTATTTTTAAATATAGCAAGACATGTCATGGTAATATTTTCATTAGAATTTTACAACTATATTCCAGAGCAACAAAGGCCTATAGCTCCTCTCTTGTAAATGTCCTTTCGGGTCTTTGTATCAAGGTTATGTTGGCCTCATAAAATGAATTGAAAAGTATTCTCTCTTTTTGTATTTTCTACCTTTTTGTAAAATTTGGATAAATGCACTGGTGATGCCATCTGGGCCTTGTATTTTCTTTGTAGGATGGTATTAAATTACAAATTCAATTTCCTTAATAGATACAGAATTATACAAATTCACTATTTTTTGACAATTTTACAATTATGTTTTCAAGAAAACTTTCTATTCGTTAATTTTTAAAAATTCATTGGCTATTATTATCTTTTCTTTTAATATGAATAGGATCTAAAAATCTCTTTTTATCATTGACATTTGTAATTTGTGTTTTTCTCTCTTCTTTTTTAACTTTACTACTGCCTCATAAATTTTAATTCCCTACTCTTTTAATGTTTTCTACAACTGTTCGTTTTCTAGTTTATTAATTTGTTTCTTTAATGTTTTGTACAAACTGTTTTCTACAAATGTTTGTTTTCTAGCTTATTAATTTCTGCTTTTTTCTTCCATTTTTCCTTCTCTTTCTTCTTTCTTGTTTATTGACCTCGGTTGTTTTGATTTAGTAGTATACACTAATAAGTAAAGGATTGCATTTCCCTCTAATTCCCACAATTTCAGCTGTATGTCACAAGTTTAATGTCATGTTATCACTATCATTTATTTCAAAATACTGCATTACTTAACTTTTACTTGAATGTATTTTTCAAATTATTTATAGTTTCATTGCTAATTTCCAAATGACTAGGAATATTCTATTATTATTATTATTATTATTATTATTATTATTATTGGTGGTGGTGATGGTGATAGCATGGATGTAGGGGCTCTGTACTGAGTAGGCCTTTTTAAATTTGTATTTTTTTTTCTATGTTGAGACAAATTCTCCCTGAATCACTAAGTAGCCCAGGCTTGCACAAGAAATCCTTCTGTCTGAGCCTTCCAGAATGCTAGAATTACAGGAGTGGGCTGCCATGCCTGGCCATAGTCATCTTTTGTTATTGACATCTCATTTGACCTGAGTGTTTTCACTGACATTTTACAGATGATTTCAATACTTTGAAAAATTTTGACCACTGCTGTGACACTGCAATTAGTTGATGTGGGCAAACACTCTGAGTGTATTGAAAAAATTAATTATAATGCGAACATTGTTTGCAGTGTTCTGTAAATGTTAATTTATTCAAATTTGTTAATTGTGTTCCACAGATTTCTGTAGTTTTTCTGTATTTCTATATTTTTGATCTGTTTTTTTCCCCATCATTTACACAGACATGTAGACTGTGAATTTGTTCATCTCATGGTTCTTCAAATTTTCCTTTGTATAATTTTAAAGCTACATTGATGGTATGTCTATAAACTTAGAATTTGTATGTTTTCCTGATGATCTCTTTCATCCTTATTGATCATTTCTATTTGCTGCCAATAATTCTGCTTGACTTAAAACACCCTTGCTCTGATATTACTATAGCAATGTCAGGTTTTTTCTCAATACTGTTAACATAATTTTACTTATTCTTTACCCTTTAATCATTATGTATTTTTCATATTTGTCTCTCACAGGTGACATGAAATTAAGTTCATCTTTCCAGTCTAAAAAATGAATGTTTAGTCAATTTCCATTTAATGTAATAACTGATATATTTAGGTTTAAATTTTATGCCTTTCTTTTACTTGTTTTTTTTTCCTCTACTTGTTCAATGTGTCTTTTAATTTCCTTTCTTTACTTCTTTAGAGTTTACAAATATTTCACATCTCTCTATTTAAGCATTATGTTATATATTATTTTCCTTTTCTTTTTGTGTTTCAAGTGGTTTAAATAGCACTTGATGGTTTAAACAGTTCTGGATGGATTTTGAGGAAAATATGACCTTATTGACAATAGGATTTCTGCAGTTATAATTGATTGCGGTGAGGTCATACTGGATCAGGTGGACTCTGAACTCAATGGTTATTGTCCATGCATGAATAGGAAGGGATACACAGGGAAACAGTGGAGGCTGCAATTAGAGTGATGCATCTCCAGGTGAAAGGATATAAAGTAGCCTCCAGAAGCTGGAAGATGCAAAGAATCTTCCCTAGAGTGTTCCAAGGGAGTATGGTCCTGCCAAAACCTTGATTGTGGTCATCTAGTCCCCACAACTTGACAGAATAAACTTCCATTGTGTGAAGCCACATAGTTTGTGGTAATTGATTATGAAAGTCCTAAGACACTAGTACAGAGTTTAGTTTAAATGTTACAAAATGCGGCTTTCATTCATCCCAATGTAAGGTGATGTTGGTACCCAGGATATGCAAGGGCCTTGGAACTTTTTAACGTTTTTTCAATTAGTCCTGCTTTTTCACATTCTTGTTTTATGAATTTTAACTACATGTGGGCAAGGAGGTGGGGAAAGAAAAAGAGGGGAAGAGAGCAGAGAGGAGAGCAGGGAGGGAATCTAGGTCAACAATAATTTAGATTTGCCTAATATCAACCTTTCCAACTTGCTCGTTGTTTTCCTGAATTTCTATCCTTTCAGTTTGGTTTATTTTCCTTTTGTTTCAGCAATTTCCTTTAATAATAATTTGTTTAATGAAGTCTAGTGTTGATCATTTCTTGTGTGTGTGAGTGTGTGTGTGTGTGTGTGTCTGGAAAGAAAAAACTGTTTCCCAATTTTTAAAAACATTTTATTATAAAATTTTCAAACATCAAGCAAAGCTGAGAGAATTTTGCAGCACAAACCTGGAGCACATAGATATTTTGCTACACTTGTTTTACCAATGGTACAAATCTCTCCACCTACTCAGACCTGTATCTATCAACTAATCCATACATTTGCTTTTCCTTTTTGTCCATTTCAAAGTATATTATACACATCAGTGATTTCTCCTGAATATTTCAGAATTTCTCTCACTAGAGTTCTTTATGAACTTATTTTTCCCTTTTGTACAAAAGTTCCATAACTAAAATGCACCAAAAATTACATGAATTCAGTTTTCCAAAATCAATACACCTATGCATCAGCAGTCTTTATCCATACCCATCAGCAATGAGTCAATGTTTTGTTTTTCTCACTGTATTACTTTTGCCTATTGCAGTATTTTAATCTTCTTGTTTAAAACTTCTTTCAATCAGCATGTTTTTGAAATTCATCTATTTTTCTGAATGTGTCAGTACTTCTTTCCTTTTTGTTGCTCTGAATACTCCATTGTGTGACTTCCATAGTCTATTAATTTATGATCATATTGATGGAAAACTGAATTAATTCTAGTTTGTGGTTCTTACAAATATAGCTACTATGAATATTTTGTACATTAATTTGGGGGAAATTACATAGGTGTGGAATTGTTCATGTCTGCTGCAATATTTCTGAACTTGTTATAGCATTTTATGTCCCTGCCAATGATATGTTTTTTTCCTTTTAATTTTTTTTTATTTTAAAGAAAATAGGACAAA
>RJWT010009897.1:0-24737 GCA_004365215.1 Cuniculus paca | reverse complement strand
AACTGAAGAATGAATAACAAAGACATGGCATTTTTATGCAACGGAAACCTACTCAGCTATAAAGGAAGATAACCTCAAGGCTCTTGTAGGTAAATGGATACAACTTGAGATCATGCTCATGGATGAAATGGTTCAGTCACATGGATGAATTTCGTGTTGTCTCCCTAGTATAACAAACTAAAGGAGTTAGTGGGATCCAAAATGTACAATACATATGGTGAAAAGTGAAAGGGGAAGAATTGTCTAAAAAGGGAAGGCAGTAGCCATTGTTAATCTATTATCATGATTTGAAACCCATATTGTCTTCATTGTTCTGTTTAGTTTGGTTTTATTCTGTTTTGTTTTTTTTTCTTTTGTTTGATTTTATTATACTTGATGGCATAGACAGCTATTTCAAAGATAACAGGATATATAATGGTAGCCATCATGGATTTCCTATTGTCTTGTTTTGAAGCTCTGTGTTGCTTTCATTATTTTGTTTTGATTGATTTTACTCTAATTTGTTTTTTTTTTATTGTTTATGTCTGAAGGTATAGGCAACTACTCTGAAGATAACAAGAAGTATTATGGTAGCCGCTGTTGTTTTACTATTATCTTGTTTTTAAGTTCCGTACTGCTTTCATTGTTCTGGTTTTTTTTTTTTTTAAACTGGTTTTGTTCTGTTCTATTTTGTTTGATTTTATTTATGCCTGATGGTATAGGCAGTGATTCTGAAGATAACAAGAGGCATTATGGAAGCCATTATTGATTTCCTTTTACCTTGTTTTGAAGTCATATGCCATGTTCATTGTTTTGTTGTGACTGACTCTATTCTGTTTTGTTTTGTTTGGTTATATTCTCTTCAAATTAAATTAAAAAAAAAAAGAAAAGAAAAGAAAAAAGAGAAAGACAATGAAGAAAATTCCAAGAATTCCAATAGAATGAACCCACCAGGTAAGGCAAGCAATTAAACAGAATGTAAAGAAGGGGAACCAACAACAGCAAAATGATATGTTGACAAGGACAACTCAGTATCTACCTATCAGTTATCTAACTATCAATGTGAATGGCCTTAATTTATCAAACCAAAAGAAACAGATTGGCAGAATGGATCAAGAAACAAGATCCAACAACATGCTGCACACAAGAAACATTTAACTCAAAAAGAAAATGACTAAAAGTCAAAGAATGGAAAATAAAACTTCATGCAACAGGAACAGAGAAAAAAGCAGGCATAGAAAAGATGGATTTCAAGCAAAGACTGATCAGAAGAGACAAAGAAAGTCCCTACATATTTGTTAAGGGAACAATCCAAGAGGAAGAGATATCATAAATATATATGCACCAAATACTGGCACACCCAACTATATACAACAAATACTAATGGATATTAAAAATCAGACAAGCATTAGTATAATTATAGTGGGGGACTTCAAAACTCCACCATCACAAACAGACAGATCAACCACATAAAAAAAATCAACAAAGAAATTTCAGAGCTGAACCAAACCTCTGAACAAATGGACTTAGTAGATACCTACACAGTACTGTACCCCACATAGAATATACATTTTTCTCAGCAGCACATAGGAATCTGAAACAGATTACATACTAACTCATAGGATGTTGTCAAGTAAATGCAAAAGAATTGAAATTATTCCATGCATATAATCATATAAGTGCAATCACTGAAATAGTGGCCAAAGAAACCACAAAAACTACATAAAGATATAGAAATTAAATCAAAAGAAACCACAAAAACTACATAAAGATATAGAAATTAAATCACACCCTCCTGAACAACCAATGGATCACAGATGAAATTAAAGAAGAAATTAAACAGTTTCTACAATTAAACGATGATGCCAATACAACATACCAGAACTTACAGGACGCAACAAAAGCAAGCCTATGAGGGAAATGTATAGCAGTGAATTCCCATATCAGAAAAATAACCTAGGCCAGGGATTTAACTCAGCGGCAGAAGCACTTGTCTGGCAAGTGTGAGTTCATGAGTTTGATCCCTGGCAGGAAAAAAGAAAGAAAAAAAAAAACCTGATGTTGAACCTCAAGGTTCCAAAACACGAAGAGCAAGTTAAACTCAAAGCTCATATGAGGAAGGAAACTATAAAGATCAGAGCAGAAATGAATGCAACTGAGATTAAGAAAATATTATGAATAATTAACAAATCAGAGATGTCTTTGAAAGAGTAAATACAATAAACGAACCCTTAGCCAACCTTATCAAAAGAAAAAAAGACCCAAATCCAAATCACAACAGATCTTACAGAAATCCAGAAGATCATCAGTACCTACTTTGAGAGCCTACGGTCTAATAAGATAGAAATCAGAAGAAATGGACAAATTCCTAGGTACACATGAATTACCAAAGCTGAACCTAGAAGATACAAAAACTCTAAATAGAGGCATTATGGTAGCCATTATTGATTTCCTTTTACCTTGTTTTGAAGTCCTGTACTATGATCATTGTTGTGAGTGACTCTATTCTATTTCATTTGTTTATATTCTCTTAAAAAAAATGTGTAGTTGAATTTAAATGATGAAGTCACAATAATGACTTATACCATATTAATTTGCTGGATCCTTAGGTGGCAAATGTTTACCAAAATGGTAAGTGGATGGCATTCATTTGATGTATGTGTAAGGAAAACACCAAGATTTGGTCCTGTAACAACATCCTCTGAGTGCCTTTCATGTGTCATGCCCTATGATGGGAATGGGTATGGAGCAATGAGCAAATCAGACATAGTCCCTATTACCCTGGAGTGTAAAGCCTTGTGGGGAGAGACAGACAGTAATCAATGTGAACAACATACGCATTTAATCTTGAAGACCTGGGAAAAAACAATGTGCTCCTGTGGCAGAGAATACCAAGGAGAGGTTTAGTTTAAGTATATTGGTTAGAAAAAGGTTCTCTATGTAGGTGATATTTAAGAGAAGCCTTGGAGGATGAGAAGGAATAAGGTCTGTGATAGGAGGAGAACACCACAGCCCGAGACTAGGTAAAGACAGCTTAAGGTGTACAAGATGGACAAGACCCTTGCTCTCCATGAGTTTACTCTCAGAAGAAAAGACCCAGTAACACATAGGTCATCCAAGGAAGCTTCATCACAGGATACTCTAACCAAGAGACAGAAAAATGTGGGTGGAGAAAGTCACTTCTAGCAAAAATCACCTGGGAAGTGATCAGAAGTCTCTTCTGAAGTCTCTTTTTTGGGTGAGTCTTTCTGATTTTAGAGTAGGACTAGGGGACTGGTCATAATGCTTACTCCTTCAGTAGCCTGTGAGTTCCAAAAACGCAGAGAGTACGTTTGTCTTGCTCATCTCTGTTTTCCCAGAACTGGAAATCTCGGGGCTGGGATCACTTCACATATGTTAACCAATTCTAGCACAAAGATGTTTAATGGTAGAGCTACCAAAGTCTAAACAAAAATTTTATCATCTATCCTTACATGTAATACATTGCATTTATGTTGCAAAAATCTATAGATTTTTCCATGTTAATGCAAGGAAAAATAAATGCTGTCGTCTTAAGAAGTAAAAACATTGTCTTTCTTCTTCAAAGACAGGATTTCACAGAAAGACATATGGAGTTCCACAGAAATTTGTAGACACTTACAGGCTTCTTGAAGAAATTTCTCTCTCACGCTGTCCGATGTACAGTTTTTACATGTTTTAATTGCAACTGCCAAAGCTGGATTCTCCTGTTAAGGAAATTACAGAATCACACACATGCAAAAAGGTTCTCTGTATCAATCATCAGTTATATTCATGAGAAACTGTTTGCTTTATAACTTTGTGGATTCTATACAAAATAGGATTAGAAGTATAAAATCTTAAAAATACTTTAAATTTTGGAGAAAATCCTCAGAGGAAAAACAGCCATGCATGCAAACACTGCAGAGAGTCATTCATTCACCTATCATTGAATGTTTAGTATCTGCTACACGGCAGGTGCTGTTCTAGGTGCCTGGGATTCACCAGTGAACAACAGAAGAAGCAGCCCTTGTTCTTGCCCAACTTCTATTTCAGTGAAGAGTAATTATATAACACACTGGAAAAAGTGTCATGAAGAGGCATTACAATGTGGAAGATGGGGTGGTGGCTGCAATCTGAGGAAGGCCTCATTGAGAAGACAAGATAAGAGCAAGGATCTGAAGGAAGAGAGTGAACCAGTCATATGGTAAAGCTTGGTAAATTACTTCCAGCTGTGTAGCCTACTCAGAGAACACATGCATTGTCAGTAAGGCTAGTGCTGAGTATGCGAAGGTGGAGATGATGGTGTTAGAAGGAAATGGTGGGGCCTTGAACCCAGTACAAAGAAATGGCTTTACTATAAGCAAAACAAGGACCTAGGATAGGAGTGTGTGGCCTGACCCAAGACCTCAAAGGAGAACTCTGGTCATGTTGCTGAGACAGCTGAAAGTTAGGCAGGAGATCTACAGGCCACTATGGCAGTAGCCTGGGTGACAGATAATGGTGGCTTGGGTAAGCGGTAGACAGAAGAAATGAGCTTTTGCATATGTTTTGAAGGTAAGAAAAAGTGGCTCCTGATCCACTGAGAGAAAGAGACAGAGAGAGAGAGAGAGAGAGAGAGAGAGACAGACAGACAGACAGACAGACAGACAGACAGACAGAGACGGATTGATTCTTGTTTTCAGCCAGAGTGAGTAAACCGGCAAGACAGAAAGAAAAGATTGTAAGTTTAGCTATGGAGGTGGTAAACTAGGGACATCAATGAGATAGCAGGGGAACCAGGGCACAGTGGGTAGCAGGATAAATAGTATGTCTAGGATGCAGGAGGAAGTCTAAGCTAGATATGGGAATCAGAAGTAGCCTGGTTCATGGGACTGAATGACATCATCAAGGGAAGACAGAGAAGTCCAACGATGGTGCTCTGTAGCTCTAAATAATGAAGTGGTCAGGGAGAAGAGTAGAAAATGGCAAACAACACTGGGTAGATGTTACCACCAACACAGGAGGAAAACCAAGAAAATGCACTGTCCTAGAAGCTAAAACATCTATCTTTTCTTAAAGTTCAAAGTTTAAGAAATACTAGAAATAGAGTACGAAAAGTGATTTGCCATTTAAAGCTTATCATCAGAATCCAGGAATGAGTCTAGATAGCAACTAAATGTGCTGTACTTACCTTGGGGTTTATGTTATCTTTGCCACATCTATTTATTCATCTTATTTCACATTGTGTATTTTTGTAACGTGCCTCATACTGTTACGAAGGCAGAAAAGAAACAGAGGAAAGAAAGAGGATAGGAGAGAAGAGAAGAGCAAAATGGAGATTTACAAAAGTTTAAGAAATGCTGAGTCCTATTTCAGTCCCACTGCTGCTCCTGCTATTCTTTCTAAGAATCTTTCCCAAGCCTGCTTATGAAATATGAATGAATCAACCAGGCAGAGATTAGTTCAGGAGGGCCAGAGGCACCACACAAGGAGTGTGATGCTGTTCTGAATCCACCTCTATTTCCCTCTAAACCCTCTCTGAAGAGTACGGAGTTATTTGGTCCCTGAAGAGGTACACAACCTGTTTTTAATTTCTCAATAGGTTTTGACATTTCTATGCTTTATGCAGGTCATCTCAGATGTCATCTCAATTCTGCAACCCAAATTCTAAAGGTGAATCACCAGAGGGTAGGAGGCTTGGGGGCATCAAGCTGCCAGAAAGGACCGTTTCTGCTCTACAAGATGCTGCTTAAAGGATAAATGAGGGCAATTTGTAGTTGTGACAAGTACCAGATAGTGAACAACATAGTACCCACTCTAGACAGGAGCCACTGTCCTCTGCCAGGATGGAGTTGCCAATTATCAGAAGATTTGGATCTGAAATGGTGCCCATGGTTGATTTCTTAAGCACTAATGAAGCTTAACTGTGCCAACTTTCCTGTGAAGAACTCTTGCTAATTAACTGTGGGAGGGGAGTCCGAAATAACAGTCACAGGTAGGAAGCACTGGCATTAAGAGACTTATGAAGATGAGATTTTACCTCTTTTCTTTTCGAATCTATATTTACACTATTAGGTCCAGTCCTGGCCTCATCTCTACTAAGCAATCTCATCTACTGTCAAAGGAGTCAAGTGTCACTTACATGTTGATCTTCAAATTAGTATGTCTAGTCTCAACTACCCCTTTCAGTTCACTTTCACATATTGAACCTATCTTTTTGCTGTCTCCAATGGAGGGGGAAAAGTTACTTTAAAAGTGATATTCCCCAAATGGGATTCTTGGCTATAAAGAATGACACATTTTAGACATCTAAAAATATAATACTGAGTGAAATAAACCAGACACACAAGGTTAAATACCGTACGGTATCTCTCATTTGAGTGAGGCAAAGTATAAGCAAAGAAAATGATAAAGGATGGATGCAAAGAGACAAGGGAATGGATCTCTTGCAATAGGGAAGTGGTCCAAGGGAACAAGGGTGAGGGGTGAGGAGGAAGAGAAAGAGAAATGAGAAGAATAAAGATGGAACATGTACAGGAACCTAATAACCCAAATTAATGTAAACACTATATGCCGTAAGTTAAAACAAATAACATCAACAAGTACAAAAAAGAGGATGGGGAACCAGTGGAGGAGTGGGGAGGAGGAAGGGGATTAAACAAAAGAAAGAAACAAGCTGTAATATGTACATACAACCACTCCCCATGATGACTGCAAACTGCATGCATTGTAAATATGTACTACTAAAATTTTAAGACTTATGTAAAAAAATGATATGTTCTAAACAGAGCTCCTGATACCCACCATGAGGCTGGATTTCATATAATCACTTGATTGGGGCATGAGGTCTTGGAATACCTGGTCCAGTGTTATTCTGGATGTTTTTGTAGGGGTGGTTTTGAATGAGTTTAACATTTAAATCAGCAGACTGAGAAAAGCAAACTGCCCTCCGTGGTGTGGGTAGGCCTCACATAAAGCGGAGGAAACTGCCTGACAGCCAGGACACTAGTCTTTTTCCTGCCCTCAGACTTGAACTGTATTCTTATTTTCTCAGGTCTTCATATTTGAACCAGACAACACCAGTAGCTCTCTTATGTCCCCAGCTTGCCAAATGTAAATCCTGGGGCTCGTCAGCCTCCATAACCATGCCAGCCAATTGCTTACAATAAATTTTCACACTGCTCTGCCTCTCTGGAAAATACTATCAACCATGTTTCTTCCAGCATCTTCACCTTGCTTATATGGTATTTATATAGTTACTCAGGATAGACAATCCAGAAGCCACTTTTGATTCTGTTTTTTTCACTGTCATCTTGCTACAACCTTAATGACAATGTTTACTTTTCCTTCTGCCATCCTCATTCCACACTGCAGGGAGACATTCTAAAAATATTAATCAGATCATCTCATAAAGTCCAACTCTCTCCCACAGGGCACAGTCCCCCTCTTCTATAATCAGCTGTGTGACCCAGGTTAGTCACCAGCTTTGGGAACTCAGGAGACAAGATGTGGAAGAAAGCTCAGAGATAACCTTGCTCAATTATTTAAGAGTCAAAAAGCCTCACCTTCCAACATCTCATATTAAGGCACAGCCAGGCCTACATTTAGGTCTTTTCATTTTATTTATTTATTCATTTATTTAGTGCCAGGGACTGAACTCATGACCTCGCACTTGCCAGGCAGGTACTTGTGCCGCTGAGCTCAATCCCCAGCCCCTTTTCATTCAATTTAGATCCACTGCTGTTTTTACTAAATTTTACCTTAAAAAGCAGAATTAAATTAAATATAAACATACATTAATAACTTAATATAAGCACAAAGTAAAAGTGATTAAAGCTGAACTTTAAAAAACTGAACTACTACAAGTCTCACTGAATGGTGGCAATTATCAATTGTCTTTGGTTAAAAAAAAATCAAAACAACTGATTTCTGTAACTTTTTGGTTATAAAAATAACATTCACTAATGCATGTGTAAAGGACATATACATATATAAAAAAAGGAAAGTTACGAAGATACTAGTTTGCTGTTTCCAAAGTAAGGAAATCAGAAGAGGATCAATTACCTATGCTGTTCTAACTATATTAGCACTATCTCTGTATACCTGTTTAATTCCATTAAAAATTTTTTTCCTCCCAAGCATGGCACTGCACATGGTGCTGTAATCCCAGCACTCAGGAAGCTGAGACAGGAGGACTGCCACGAGTTTGGGGGCAGCCTAGGCTACATAAGGAGTTCAAGGCCAGCCGGCATTACAAAGCGAGACCCTGTCTCAAAATAAAAAATTTTCTAAGCAAATATGTACTAATTCTGAAATGTCATTGAAAAAATCATCAGTATAATAATTAATATATACAAGTGCTAGTGAGGATGTTGTGAGATGTAAAATGGTGCAAGTGCCTTGAAATCTGTTTGGCAGTTTGTTAAAAAGTTAAACATAGTTATTGTATAAGGAAGCTATTCTACCCCTGACTATATACAAAAGAAAACTGACAAACTGTATCCACATAAAAACATGTACATAAATATTCACAGCAGCACTTTAATGATCAAAAAGTAGAAACAACCCAGATGTATACAAACTGAAATGGATAAACAAAATGTGGTATATCTATATACAGGAACATTATTTGGCAATGAAAAGGAAAATGTCACATATATATAAATCCATTTATCTGAAATATTCAGAACGGGGAAACTGAAAGAAAAATGAGAGCAGTTATAACAAGCTGGGGGAAGGCGGTGTGTGTAACAACTGCTAATCCGTGCCGATTTTCTGAGGAGGTGAATACATTCTAAAATTGACTGTGGTGATGGCTGCATAACTCTGGAATATAGTAAGAAGCACTGAATTATACACATTCATGATATCTTTTGGATGTTAAACTATGGCAAATTAATGTTCGTTTCTTGATGCAGGAAGTAGAAGTGAGTACTGCTAACTGCTACTGATTCTGGTCATCTGATCTGAATAGTCACCAATAAAATCTACTGATGACAAATATTGAGTCATTAAATTAAGACAGAGCCAGCCCCACTGGAGCAAATTTTGCCTTTTTTTGATTTCTGAATATAACAAACAAGTTAACAGGTACGATGTGTTTTCAAAAAAACGTTAAGTGTAAATACCTAGATGGCTTGCAAAGACAAACAAGAGACAATTTAAACTTAAATAGTCAATCTCAGCTCAGATTTTTAGCAGTGGTAAAGGACTTACTGGACTCATATACACGCCCTGATGTACATCACCAAATTGGCCTTCTCCAATACATCGTCCAAGTTCTATTCTTTCTCTTTGAATCTCATAATCCCTGGCTGCAAAATATTACCCACACACATCAATAAATAAGAAGTACAATATTCTAAACACAGAAACAACATTTGATACATAAATACCCATTAGCAAAAACTTCATGTGTAGTAGTATATCAATATATAAAAAATGCTTTAAACACAGTGGAATTCTCTTAACACTTTAAAAGGAATTTCTGTATCAGTTATGGTATTGAATAACCCCCCAAAACAATGAATTCTGTTAAAGGTAGATACATTTTTTGTGCAGTTCCCAGCAGTCACTGAATGTCTAATTTATCATATCTACTTAATAACTGTCTAAATACACCAAGTATTAAGTTATATGCTTAATAAGAGCTATTAGTTTAGGAATTCATATATGAAGGCTATAAAAACAATCATTTAAATACGTTATTTTAAAAGTAACTAAAGTTTGTAAATATAGAGGACATAAAATAGTGTTATGAATGAACTTTATGTTTTGAAAGTTTAAGAGTTTTCCACTTCATGATAATCCTATTTCTAGATTATTTATAGAGCTAAAAGAGTTTAAAGAGGTAGTTTCTAAAACTAATTTCAAAATTAGATGACTTCAAATCAAAGTTGAACATATTAGAATCACCTCTTGAGAGCATGTGCCTCAAATTAATATATTAAATTGTGAGTTACATAAAAATCAATTGATTAATACTGTTGAAGCACATGAAAGAAAATACCCATTAGCAACATAGTAGATAGATTCAATGCACAACCTGATATTTTAATTTATTACAAGACTCTCATCCCCATAACCCGTATTGTATGTATTCCATTAGTATCATCACCAATGAAATAAACCAGTAGTCACATATTTAAAACCTTCCCTTTGGTGGTCAAATTAGAAGATAGAAGACCATTTGGCCCAGATTTTATATAATTGTTTTCCTCTTTAAAATCACTTTAGCTAGTAATTTCATTGATTTAACAGTATGAGTAAATCAATGACAAATAATTTTAAAAAATAAAAGTTAACTGAAAACTGAAACATCCCGAATCACTCCAGTTGAAATTGCAAGCAAATGCAGTTATTTCAAAGGAACCCTGTTACCTTCATCTATTCCATAGCTTTCTGTATTGCAATTGAGAGAAAAAAATTGAAGACCTTGCTTAGAAATAACTAACAGCAATTAGGTTAACAACAACAAAATTGGAGAGTACATTTCACTAACATTTACTTTATTAGATATTTTAAGTACAAACGAGTAAAAAAGAGAACTAAATGCAAATAAAAATTAAATTAACTCAATGTTACTTAAGTAATTCCTTTTTTATAACTATTTCATAAATTCCTATTTTATAACTCATTTTTGTGGCATTTGGACAAAAGGTAGCTTTGTTAGGTATTTATTATTAAACTAGGAACAACAAATATACAAACATGAATGTGGATTCTCTGCATGAATGTAGAAATGACTGAATGGTTAATTAATTTCCCCCTTTAAAAAATAAAGCCCCAAACGAAAACCTAAGTTTAAACATTTTTCCAAATTGCCACTGGCAGTCAAAACACATACACTCAAGTTTCAACTCTTGCCTGGGTTACACTCACTCTCTGATAAAGGACTCCTGAAAATCCACAAGGGGTTTGACCAGGAAAATGCACCAAAGGCCTGGTTGTTTCTCTTTATTTTTGTTATGTCTCACTGTTCATAGAAAATCCAAATAATAATACTTTAAAAAGTTTTTAAACAATAAAAAACATGTTTAGCTTTATTGAAATCTACTGAAATTGGTACATTCAAATTACTAGGAATAGTGAAACTTCTTTAAGAAGTAGTGTTACAAGAAAACTTCAAGGGCTTATCCAATTCAAGATCTGGGGCATTCAGGTTCACCTCTGCCAGCTAGCTGCACTGTCACAGCAAGAAGAGCACCTTGACATTTTCAGGCCATGTGGGGGTCATCTAAGACATCTGCACCTACTCTCCTCTCACAGCAATGTGAGGACTGAAAGCTAGAAGCTGTCTGCATAGGTTAATCAGTGACAGCACTAAATAATTTCAAGGGAGAAATGCAATTCTTGTGTGTGCGCATTTTAAACAGTACTAATTTTCAACAGAGGGAAAATAATATTATCACAGAGCCAGAAAGTAAGATTACAAAAATCTTATAACTCAGCTATATTATTACAGACATTTGTGTTTTAGCCTTCTCACCTTAGAGTGGACACATCCAGAATTTTAAAGATTGAGAAGAACATTTTGGTTAAATATCCAATGAGGTTCTCAAAGGATAATAAATACCCAAAACTTATTTATGAAGTGCTATCTATCAAATCTGAGCAAAAACAAAATGAGAAGTCTACTTACTTGAAGGCATGGTGTAAGTATCTTCTTCATCTATAATCTCAGCATAATCATCTGTCTCTGTAATAAAGGAAATATATATTGGTAGAGGTTAAGTATTTGCCATTTTGGCCTCTAATATCATTTGAAAAGCCAAGTTAACCTGCCTAACCCATTACTATGCTGAAATATTTTTTTAAACTTCTTTATTACACAGTAAAGAATATGCTGAAATATTCTTAAAATACTATTACTCAATTTTTGCTGACAGAATCATTTATGGAAATAAAAGTGACATCACTGTCCAACATGTTATAATACAGACTTGTTTATCAAACAGCAAACGGGCAAATACAGTAAGCCCTTATAAAAAACAGAAAGATGCAAAATACTTATGTGTAGGATTCAAACTGACCCATCTGTGTAGACTGCAGAACTCCTTTTTAGCTACAACAAATACATGTTTAAAACCACACTGTTGCCTACTGGGATCTCTCCAAACAAGACAGGCATCTTTAAAGCTGAGTATCATTTTACTGATTACTAGACTCGACAGCATAATCTGAAAATCCTTCAGAGAACAAATGACCCAATTTTTGAAGAGATTAACTGGGCTGATTTATTTCATTTATTCAGAGTTGAAGATTGCAATCCTGGAACCTACCTTTTATAACTTTTTAACTCAGATATTTGAAGAGTATATATTCATGTCAAAAATATAAAAAGATTTATCAAGAAGAATAAAGTAAAAAAAAAAAGCAGTGTATTAAATTTTTTGAGATACTGTAATATCAAGGAGTTATTTTTTGAGATACTGTAATATCAAGGAGTTTTAAAGCTTCCATTTATCCCTTTTGGCAATGCAATAACTTAAAAATCCACCACTGCATTAATGGAAGATTAAAAAAAAAATCCACACTCCTTTGAAGAAAACAATCATACCTCTGAACAACATTTATACTAGAAAACCATATGAATTCAGTTTGTCTTCCTCTTTCTGGAAAAAGCAGAACCCTCAGCAGCTCCATTTGCAAGGATTATGCTACTAGGCCATTCATTTCTGGGGGTCATTAAGTTCCTTCTAATAGCTGATGACTTGCCTACTTAACCCTAGAGGAACTAATACTGTTAGTACTTCATTCAGACACTAAAGGTACAAAAGCCAAAGGAAATAGAATGTGTATCTTTCTCAGTCATTATGACACTGTTGCACGTACTATAATGGTAATGATCGATATTAAACCTGTCCCTGGAAGAATCTGTGTAATCATTATCAAAAGTAATTAATGTCTATCATGATGAATATATTTAATATGTATCAGAAACAAATGCTACAGAACAGTCCTTAAGATATGTATCACGTATAAAGTATTCTTAAGTCCTACATGACTGGGATACTTCGTGTTATTTGTATGTTTATAAATAACACTACTTACAGAATTAAAGAAAAAACTTGAACCTTTACATTCTCTTATTTCCATATTTCCCTTTCTTAACCTCTTCTCTGTGAACATGGAGAACAGGAAATTGGCATTCCATAGCCTGTAGTTTTGCTTTTGTGTAAAAGTTTATCAAAAGAACTTGTGAATAAAAAGTGGGGAGCTGTGCAGGCACCTGTAGCAACAAAGACTGAGCAGGGAGGAATCTACTCTAATAGCTAAGACAATGGTAGCCACGTAAGTCACACAGATGGAGGTGTACTCAACATTTTCTTCTTACTCTGTAATTTAGCAGGCTCAGCTTCACAATGCTCCTCTCAGAAAAAAAATGCAACCAAGGTTGCATTTCCATAATCAGTGGCCTCAGTTCCCTTTCTGCCTCCTTTCATATGGAAAGTGCATGCCTTTGGCTGACCCTAGTAGGTAGGGTTCTTGCTGGGAAAGCTATTCAGACTTCCTACATATGCTGCCCTCCTTCTGCTGTGCTGCCCTTAAACTGTTCATGGGACTTCAACAAACCAGCACTTGGCTCTGAGTTTGACTCAGGCGTTTCAGACAACATATCACAAGCATTATAGCTTCACAGGGCTGCAGGAGATCGCACTAAACTACCCAGAAACCCAAGTATCAAGTGTCTACTGCCTGCACAAAGAAGGGTATGAAACTAAGGATGACAGCAACAGTAGTAACTTCAGACCCAATGCAAACCATGAGCTGAAGTTGACTCAGCCGAAGTGCCACTAGTCAGAGACCTCCCCTCAAACTAATTTGCCCCATCCCCTCTGCTCTTAATTGTGTTCTCTAATTTATTGTCCTTGTTGCTTACAAATACCACATATCATTCTGCTTCCTTGTTATATGTCTATTTACTTCTCCACAACAGTGCTGGAGAACCCTCATATACCTTGTTTACATCTAAAATATCACCTGGCACAGAAAGTGGGACTCAGGAGACAAACTGACAAAGATGACTGCACTGCAGTAGTACACTAATAGGATCGTGTATTCCCAGGCTCTGAAGCATTAGGACATAAAGTATCTGTGAAGGTGGCACAAATAATAAATAGTGGAGCTAGTGCTATACATGGAACAAGGTACATAATCACACATATAATCTTTGAGAAGTCATTTCACTTAGCTATGCTTTTGTTGTGACCACATACATGAAATAAGAGCATCATCAATCTTGTGGGGTTGTTATGAGGATTACAGGAGACACAGAAAGTTGAGATGTGGTCTTGCACGTGACAGATAATCAAGAGATGGAAGTGCCTGTCTTTGCTCCTTATGAGAGTTCTCTGGGAGGGACCTTGAGTTCAGGGGTTGAGATTCATGTGTGCTGATCCTTTTAGTCAGTCTTGGTTTGACTGTAATGCCTTTAAGAACTGTCGCATAAGACGTCCAGTAGAGATATCAAACCCTGAAAACAATTCCGATGGAATAAAAAGAAAATTCCTAATGTACATCAGTCTAGCTTACAACACTAATTTGGGAAGAATCATATTGCTTACATTTCTATTAGTTCATAAAATCACAGGAAAGGGACTGTACCTTTTAAAAGAGCTATCTGAATTCTATATGGAACCTGGGGAAAAGCTATCTGGGAATTAATATTTGAGGTCAGGAATGTATACCGTGATGTAATGGGAAAAGAATTTTACTGCAATGAATTTTATGGGTTGGCTCTTAACGGAAGAGTGAACAATGCTAAAGGAACATGGATCTGTGAAAATTTATAACCTTCCACTTATGAGTTCCACAGGGCAACTCAGTAATCTAGCTATCTTTTTGCTTATCTCTTCTCTTTCTCTCACTCTCTCTCCCTTTTCTTCCTTCCTTTCTTCCTTCCTTCTCTTTTCTTCTCTCCCTCTGCCCCGCCCCCAACAGGTTTAAAAGGGCCTTAAGCATGCCAGGGAAGTGTTCTATTGAGTACCTTCCCAGTCTCCCAAGAATTCTTCTTATTGCATTAGTTCACTTTTGTCCTTTCCTAGCTTTTAGGATTGTAGGAAGGCATGACACTGATACGAAAGATATTTTTACCTACTTGAGGACTCTTAAAAATTGAAGCCCAGTCTGAAATTGCCTCTCCTCCCCTAAAACAGTGTTATTATGAAAGGAAAAAAATACAGAAAAAAGGAAATTATTTGAAAGATCTGGGCATAGATGAAGCAGCTAGATCTGTATTCTTCATTTAATGATGATGACAACAGGGCTGTGAATTTATCACATGATAGTGTTATAAACAATTATGTATATTGTTGTTCAATCGTTAGCAGAATTTCCTGAGGTGGTACTACTATCATCCTCCCTGTTTCACAGGCAGGAAGCTAAGGCACAAAGATGTGCAATTTTCTTAAAACTCCAGAGCCAATCGGTGGCAGGCTGGTATTCAACACAGTTTTCTAGCACAGAGCCTGGGTTTTGAGGTACTGTTTCATTCTTTATCATCTTTCACAAAATGTATACAACTTTTATTTGCTAGACCAGATAATTTTTGCTTTGCAACCATCAAAAGTTTCTCCAAGGATAGTTTGGGGAAATTTTTCCCTTAACAAGGGCAGTTTTGCTCCAGGGATGCTCATAGGAAGGCTCATCTACACCTGTGAATCTGGAAGAGGATTTCAAGGTGCCTGGTCCATGAGTCAAAGATTTAAAATAAAACATTAAAATCTGGATGCAGTAGAACATGCCTGTATTCTTGGTTATGCAGGAGGCTGAGGCAGGATGGTTTGCAAGGGCCCAGGACTTCAAGGCCAGGCTGGGCAATATAAGAAGACCCTGTCTCAAAAATGAAACAAAACACAAAAAAACCCCCAAAAAACAACAACAACAACAACAAAAAACCAAAAAGTAATCAAGTATTAAAAAAGGAGACTTTTAAAATATGGATACCATAATTTGAATGGTAGGGTAAAAGACTCATTAAAGGGGCAGAGATTAACAGCTCAGAAAATAATAGGGAATAAAAGAAAATAGGAGAAAATAGTTACTACATTCTTATTTTAAAGCAAAGTAAAAAGAGACATAAAGTTACTACTGAAGTTATGAACAGGATTGGATATTAAAGATGTTCTGTCATTAAAGGGCCTGATGCCTCTGGAGGTGTTGTGCAGAGGGTGTATCTGGCATTTGAGGGGAATGGATAGGTAGAAAAATGAGTATCTCTTGGTTAAAAGTTCTAAGAACTGTGTAAGATCCTGCAAGCTCATAGCCTTGCCAGGTAAATAACCCTCATGGTATTTCATGAATGAGGCAGAGCGATTTTATTGCTGCTTCTCTTCCCTTCTTCCTAGGAGCATCTGTGTTCCGGTGTGCATCAGCAATTCTGACAATCTGTTCCCTTCACTTGCCTCCTTGCTGCTCCTAAGAGAGATGGGAACTATTCAGGGGCTAGGAAGTTTGATGAGTCATCTATCCCTTGCAGTGGTATCTTTATAGTGACTAGATTATTCAGGCAATTCAGAAGGATCAACCAATTTTAGTCTCTTAACTCAAGCTGGATAACCCAGATATGCCATAAACTCCACAGCACAGTGAAGTAGTATTTTCTAGGAGCAAAGATGAACCCAACTTTGCTCTGTAATATTAACCAGCTATGTGAACTACACTAGGGATTGGTACATTTTTCTATAAAAGGGCAGACAGGAAATTTTGAAGGACTGTGCTGGCCATACAATTGTTCTGGCAGCTACTCAGCTTTGCTGTTCAAATTACAGCCTAGGAATAGCCACAAACACCATGTAAATAAATGGGTTGGTGGGGCTATGTTCCAACAGAATTTTACTAATGCACACTGAAATCTGGACTTCATATAATTTTGACTATCACACAAATACTGGTTTTCTTTTGATGTTTTCCCCTCGACCATTAAAAATGTGAAATCACTGCTAGCGCAAGAGGCAGTAGCCGAAAAGACAGGCTACTAGGTCCATAGGCTTTACTTTATGAATCAAGATCAAGTGAGTAAACCTTTAAGGCTCAGTTATTCACCTACGAGATGGGGCAAATATACTTGTCCTGGATGCTCATTCACAGAACTGTGAAATTCAAATGCGGGGGAAAATACATGGAAAGCTTGGATTCTATCAACATGTGTTACATGTGCATGTTTAAATTTTTATGTTTCATAGTAATCCTCACAACAACCAAGTGAGCACTTTTCTAGAGGGAGATGCAGTGGATAGAGCAATGTACTTGAGGTCACTCAATAGCTGTTGACAGGATAGGGCAGTTGCTAAGGGTGAGGCTGAAGCCCAATACCTAAATACTCTTCCCTGATCACTTGTTTCCTCATTTGCAAAACAGTACCTCCCAGTGATACTCTTAAGGGATTTTGGAGAGTGAGGAATCCAGTAGGTAAGAAGCTTACACACAGGAGGGTCTCAAAGAACAGCAGCTGCTAATTTGTTACCATCAAGGAATCAATGTGGAAAGCAAGCTTAAACCTTCTGGCTTCAAATCCTGTAAAGAATAAGTACTTTCTAAAGTCATTTTTAGTTAAGGTCTTTCACTACAATTGCTTTGCTAATGCCATGCAGTTTGCCAATCTCTATCATATCAAGAAATGAACAGAGGTGAAATCTTCAGTGAAAGTATTGTTTCAATCATGAGGGGAAAATATACAGCCCTCTCATTTTAGTTTGTAAGATCTTACTCCTTCGGTGTAAATGAGTATAAAGGTCATGCAGACACAGTTCAGGAATTAAGTGAGAAACATAAGATACTAAATGTAATTTAAAAGTTTGTATCTTATGAATTGTCAACTGTTTGAAAAAAATATGATCATTATTGCTGAAATTTCTTTAATGATGTCAGTTTGACTCTTTAAGAATCACTTTCATTTATATAGTATATATGTGCATGTATTTATACTTTTTTTGAGAAATTACCATTTCCAAGCATAACTAATTTTGCTGAAATACCATTTTGACAACTTCCTGAAACTAAAAATTAAACAATGATATCTAGAAAATTTACTATGAACACCCAATTAAAATTTACTATGGTGATGTTATTCCTTTTATGTCAAAGTTCTGCCTAAATGTTTCTAAAGAGATCATTTTCCCATAGCATTTTCTACTTGGTTCTGTTGGATCAAAACCACATTTTGCCTTTCATTAAATACTGGGTAGTATTTCCATAAATAATTATCTCATAGCAATAACACGAATGTGAAAATAAGCATTACCGTCCCCACTAATTTCATCTGTAGATCCAGGTGGCATGCAAAGAAAGGGGGAATAGGGAACAGAGGGAAAGAGACAGACAAAAGGAAGAGAAAGGAAACACACTATTAAAATGACAAGTAAATCAAAGCATCAGAAAAATAACAAAATCACCCCCCCCAAACTCTAATTCAAAAGATAAAAGAAAGATTGCAGTAGTAGAAATATTTACTTGAATTGAAGGGTATTATGCTAAGTTTTAAGGTTCCAATATATTACATGATGTTACATAGCAGTACTGTGGAGTTTAAATTAGTTTCTACCACTGAGGAAAATTAGTTTCTCACAATTAAATGTTAAAAAAGGCTTCTACCTTGCTCACAGAAAACTTATGTACTCTTAGATAAAAAGAAAATAAACCAATCACTAATGAGTACATCACATGATAACTAGGGGGACAAGCCCATAGCATATCTATCTCAAGGAGCTGACGGGACTTTGATATCACATGGAGGAAGTACTCAGCCAGGCGTGCTACTAAGAACTGCAGGGGACTGCAGGACTTGAAGCTCTCTTGATGACACACAAGGCTCAAGTTTAAATTTGTACAAAACAAAAAAATCTTGTTCTAAATATTTTGGAGAAATTATTGTTTCAACAGTTATAAGAAAATCATTGCTTTCCTAGAAAATTCTCCAAATGGCATGTCTGCCTTATATATGCTGCAACCCTGAACATCTGTGCCCAAAGCACAAAAAGTAGGCACCCAGAGTTCAACCTGTTTCCTTCATTCAGTACTAGGAAATCTATTCAGCAAAAAACATGGTCCTTCCAATTCCTGTGGGAAAACACAACACTGGGAAAATACTTCTTGCTGTGGCATGCATTAAAAACTAGCAAACAGGCAAACAAGAAATCTATTCAAGGGAGCAGCTCAAAGATTGTAAGACACAAAACCTTTCCCCCAATTATCACTTCTGGACAGTGAAGAGCACATACACATATTCAGTAAAGGTCTGATCTGTTGAGAGCAATCTATAAGCATCTGGTTAGAGTTAGTTTCATGGGAATGCTTTGGTTAACAGGAGAGCCTATGTGAATTCAGTGCAGTACCGGTAGGAGGAGGTTCATGGGAACAGAAGACCAAAGGGAGAAAGCGCCTAGCTTTCTTAACTTTATGTTGGCAGTGACTGACTCCTTTATAAAGAGGCAAGAGGAGGAAAGAGAAAAATAGAAACAAATTATTTCAATACAAAAGACATCTTGTTACATTTTAAGGCACATCTATTAAAAACAATAAAAAATTGCAATGCTTTTTTTGTTGTTGTTACTCTACATACCTTATTTCTTACTATGATTGACTTGTGGTTTAAAAAATTGATATTTTTAAAATGTAATTTCATGGTTTAATAAAGATTTTCAGTGGATACAAAAGAGGACATAATGAAATGCTCCCAGTTCTGGACAGCCAGCTACTGAAGATACAGATATTTTTATAAATAACAAAATCAAAATAAAATGAAACAAAACAAAAAACAAAATGACCAATAAATAATTCAAGAATCAAGAATATTCAACTAGAAAGACAAAATTGTAGAAAACCAAGATATTTCATTGAGAAAGAGCCGTCTGATCAATTTACCCCAACTCATCAGCTAACACAGACTCACAAATCTACATTACCTTAACATAAAAAACTGGTGATGAGGATGTTTGAACACACAGGCTTCAAAAACCTGCATTATTTATATTCATTCACTCACTCATTCATGTACTCAAAATTCATTTGACAGGCAGCTTTCTCTGGTTAAGCAGTGAGAACAGAGAAGCAAGAATAACAGTATGGCAACAATGAACATATATCAGTCAAGTGAGAGCTAGGAATGAAGCCTTCTAGATGTCATAGATAACACATATGATTGACATACACAGTATTCAGACACATAGGGCACCATCAATAAAAATCCTGATGGTTAGGACCATTTAGCAGCCAACATGGCAACAGTATCATATGACAGTACCAACATACACAGAGTAAGAATGAGAAGTGAAATGTATACTTCTGTAATATTCTCCAAATGATGTTTGACTACAATGGCATTTACTGACTATTTCACCTTACTGCTTGATTTGAAAAGCTACCTTTATTACATACCACACTGTGGGATTTCCTATGTGATGACCTCAAGAGGACAGTGCTCTTTGGCTTATAGATGAAGATGGGCCTGACTTAACAATTTAATGTTCTGTGTGAAGATGGATGGGACTCTGGACTTGGGAGTGGGAGGGGAGAATCAGGAGGTAAGAGCTATGTGGAAGGTTACTGGGATAAAATATGAATACAGACTGTGGGTAACAACATTCTGTTAGTATTAAATTTTTTGAGTTTGATAATGATACTCAATTGTATAAGACGATGTCTCCAGTTTTAAGAAATACACACTAAGCACAGCAGATTTGGGTAAAGAATTTTTGAGACATTTATTATTGTGTCATCGCTTTCTAAGAATGAAATCATGATAAAATAAAAATACAAGGAATATAGGCTCTGTAGCCAGACAATCTGAATTTGAACACTCTCTGACCCTGGGAAGGTTATCCAACTTTGTTTTTGTTTTCTTAATTGTATTAACACAATAGAAACAGAAGCTGCCTCAGGTGGAGCTGAAGGAGGATCCCTGGGCAGCTAGCTCAGAGCAGCCACTCCACAAGTGCCAGCTATTCTTAACTAGTCTACTATTTTTAAACAATGGCATATTCTCCATATTATCTTGAAAGCAAATTAATTTTTTAAGACATTAACTTTTCTTGAACAATACCAAGAATATCATCCTGTATAAAAAAAAAAGTATTAGGACTTGTTTTATTAAAGATGATCATTCTCATATTTTTTGAGCACCTTCCATGAACTAGGCATATCATACAGGTCCTGGGGTTACAGCAGCAAACAAAATAGGCCCTCAATTCCTTAATTTATTGAGCTTAGGTTCTAGTAAACAAGAAAGATAAATAAAACAAATTATATGACTTACATGTCAACATATAAGCGGTATGAGGACAGAGTGGAAAAGGACACTGAGTATGTCTGTGTAGGCCTGCAACTTTAAATAAATTATAGGAGACATTTGTAAGGATGTCCAGGAGGAAAGGAAGCAGCCACGTACGTATCTGTGAAGGCCAACGTAGGTAGGGCATACAGCAAAGATGAGAGGAATACCATGGTGGTCAGCATGGCAGATGAAGCTTCAGCATTAGGGGGACAGGGGAGATAGCAGGCATACTCAGTGAAGTAGGGCCAAAGAGTTTAAGATCTTGTAGCTCATCATACAGGCTGTGCTTTTTATTCTGAAAGATGTTGAAGCCAGAAGATAGAGGAATTTAGGCAGACAGAATACAGGTCCTGAATAATGAATCCAAAGTAAAACAAAATTCAAGACTTAAGTGAGTCAACACATCATAGGACCTGAATAATTAACTTAAGCAAGCTGACTATCATAGGGCATAATAAAATACAAGGGACAAAGAATAGGTTCCTAAACAAATGGGAGAAGCCTTAGAAAAAGTGAAATGCAAATGAAGTAGCTTGTTTTCTGGACATCAAAGACCTACATGCAACCAGTAGAATTTCTGTGTTCTGTCACATTTTCCGATACCAAAAACTGTACAAAAGCCACTAGACTTAAATATCTGTAGTGTCTACAGAACCCCTCCCTGACAAGTGGGGATCTTTTCCTTTTATTCTTTCTATTAAATACACACTTTATCATTTCACCATTTGCTCCTTGTTGTTTGGTTGGCTTTAATCTTTGTTGTTCCAAAACAAGATCTTGAGAGCTGGAAGGAACTGGTTACAATGTCAAGAGTGAGTGAGTAATATGAGCTGCTCTACTTCAAAGGCTTCCTGGAGTCTTCCAAGGGAGAAAGCAGAACTGCAATAATTGAGGTGAGAGACTGAAGTGAATGTGAAATGTTAATAATGCATGGGAAGGAGGACTGTGAAGTACCTAGAAGACAGAACCTATTAGGATTTATACTGGACTGGAGGTGGGAGGAGAAAGTAGAGTAGCATCAACAATGACCCAAAGATGGCCTACTGGCCAGGAGGAAGGACAGCTATGTAGTAGATGGAAGAGGGAGAGGCTTTGCTTGGCTGGAGGAACACAAACTCTTCCTGAATGCACTGTATGTGAGATGCTTGTGAGACTTGAGTGCACAACGTGAGCAGACAGGCCATGGGTGTTTGGAGGTCAGAGAAGGGTTCTGGGTTGGGAGAACTTGATTAAGCCATAAATACAAAAAGAGCCCCAAGGCTGGCAGAAGTGGTGCAAGGACTAGATTCTGTATCCTCAGTATGAAGAGTGGACACTCAGTGAGCAAGGAAGACTGCGACATCCTAGAAGCCAAGAGGAGGGCTGCTTGAAGAAGCAGCAACAAACAGCAGTCTCTCAAGTGAAGAGCTATACAGTGAGGGGACTGACAAATCCCAGTCAAGGTATGCGGGCAGGAGTTCCAAAGGCAACCAAAGCAGGGTGACTGTATTTTCAGCCACTGAAGTTCACTTGTGCTATAGTAGATATGGAACAGAGTTAAAGTTAGCAAGGCTGAGTTTCTAGAAAGTGAGTAGAAGAAACCTAGACAGGGTAGAGGGGCAGAGGTAATGAGGGTATACACCAGGGAGCAACATGACCACTAAGTAGGGGTTTTAGGCTGAAAAAGACAAGGAAACAAGAGGTATAATGTAGGACAATGGAATGGTGCAGCCCAGTAGAGTGAGGACCCTGAGAGCATCAAAATGTTGTTGGAGGGGAATATTCAAGGAGCAAGTTAGAAAAGGTGGTGGTCAAAGATTTTCTTAAAATTGAGATGCAACAGGGTTGCAGTACAGACAGGTGTAGGCATCAGGGAGTGGGTGGCTTTGGGAAATGGAGGACAAGGCTGCTGGCAGATCAGTGACAATGAACATGAAGATCCTCCACAATTAGGGTAGGGGTACTGGGGAGCCTAAGTGAGCTAGGTGCTTAGAACTTTAAGGAACATAGGAGGGGCTCATTCTGATACACGGGTTTCAAAGTTGGTGTTTTGAAGGCACAACAATGAGAGGCTAAGGAATACAGTATTTACCTCATCTGTAATTTTCTGCAATGGCTCCCACAGAAAAAACAGCCAGCATCGGTAGGATTGCAAGAGCATTAAGAAGTACCATTGCCCTCACACTGAGGGCTAGTTTGCTTTAAAGGAAAATGATGAGCAGATTCAGAGCAGAGGCTCAGGTGAAGGGGATTAGAAGCTGGGCAAAAACAGGGCATGTGCAGAAGCTATGGGACCCCAAAGGGGTCTGGGTTTCCATAGGAACTGGCGTAACAGGGATAAAGGTCAGGAGGATGTCAGTCCCAGTGGATCATGTAATTTTCTTTTGACTTGTAGCTACATAAGCAAAGCAATATTTCCTTCTGTCCATACCTCTGGTTTGGTGTAGATGCTGAACATGACTTGAGCTCTGTGTTCTGCGAAAACAGTCTTCCCAGCAAGTCATTCAATGTGAGGTGGCAATGGGGGAACTCCCCACTCCAGCAATGCTTAAAATTCAGGAATTTGTAGTGATATTAAAAAAAAAAACCCAAAGAACAAAAAAACACACCCAGCTACTAAGATAAAACTCTATTTTAAAACTGTAAATGAAGGGGGAAAAGTACACCCTTTCTTATCTTTGCAGTAGGAACCACTCCTTAGGGTAATGAAACAGCTGATGCTGGCGAAGTATTTCAGCCAAAGGAGGGAAGAAGACATGACAAAATTTGCTTGTGGCCATGTTGTGGCCCCAATGAAAGCTGGCCATGTTTACCAAGAGTTGCTAAGACTGTTAGGTAAGACTCACAGATTGTTATAATGGATAGATCAGAGACTGCCAGGAACCCAAACCACCAACCAATCTAATGTCAAAAGAGAGAATTAAGTCTTCATCATTTATGTTCATCACTTACGAAGTATTCCTCCTACAGGGGGTAAAAAAATCATTGGACCTTAATCAATACTGTGTGTGTGTGTGTGTGTGTGTGTGTAGTACTGACGATCGAACCAAGGGCCCATGTATACTAAGCAAGTGCCCACAGTGACCTACAATCTCAGCCTTTTTTATTATTTTGAGAAAGAATCTTGCTAAGTGGCCTAGGTTCACCTCAAACTTGTGATCCTCCTGCCTCAGTCTCCTTAAATTACAAGTATGTACTACCACATCTGGTTTCAAACCTCTTTAAATACTAATAAGCAACTAACAGGGAACAAAGGGCCCAGAGATGACAGGATAAAGAAAACAATGTCTCAAAAATGTAATTCACAGAAAGTAGAACTGCGGATTAAGTGTCATAATTCTTCCACAGATGGCTGCAATTGCAAACCATCAAACAAACACAGAGGAATTCAATAGTATTTGCCTGACTGTTGTTTGGACAAAACCAAGTGTGAAATGGTGTAATCAGGGCAATCCAGACACTGGCTATCTGCTACTGTTTTTTAAAAAGCTAACTTTGAGTTCGATCCCTGGTACCAAAAAAAAAAAAA
>RJWT010009896.1:0-24733 GCA_004365215.1 Cuniculus paca | reverse complement strand
AGGCAATGGCCATTGTTAATCTATTATTCTGTTTTGAAGCCCTGTATTGTTCTCATGGTTCTGTTTAGCTTGGTTTTATTGTTTAGTTATGTTTGATTTTATTATATTTGATGGCATGGACAGCTATTGCAAAAATAACAAAATGGATTATAGCAGCCATTATTGATTTCCTATTATCTTGTTCCAAAGCCTTTATTGCTTTACTTGTCTTCTTTTGATTGAATTTATTCTATTTTGCTTTGTTTGATTTTGTTAAGTGTGATGGTATAAGAAGCTACTTTGAAGATAAGATGCATCATGGTAGCCTCTGTTGTATTCCTGCAGTCTTGTTTGAAGTCCTGTATTGCTTTCATTGTTTTCTTTTGATTGGTTTTATTCTATTCTGCTTTATTTGATTGTATTATACCTGAGGGTATGGGCAGTTATTTTGAAGATAACAAGAGGCATTAAGGTAGCCACTGTTGTTTTCCTTTTATATTGTTTTGAAGTCTTGTATTATGTTCATTGTTTTGTTTTGATTGACTATTCTATTTTTTGTTTGTTTTTATTATGTCTGATGATATAAACACGTACTTTGAAGATAACAACATGCATTATGGTAGCCACTGTGGTATTCCAACTTTCTTGTTTTGAAGTCCTGTATTGCTTTCATTGTTTTGCTTTGATTGGTTTTATTCCGTTTTGTTGTGTTTGATTTTATTATGCCGGATGGTGTGGAAGGTTATTCTGGAGATAGCAAGCGGCAACATGGTAACCATTGTTGGTTTATTTTTATTTTGTTTTGAAGTCTTTGTATCACATTCTTTGTTTTGTTTTGATTGAATATTCTGTTTTGTATTTGCTTTATTCTCTTCAAAATAAAATAAAATAAAATAAAACAAAAAAAGAATTCATAACAATGTGTTTGTCTAATAACTATATGGAGGGTAATTTGGAGTTATCACTTTTTGGTTCTTGTAAATAATGCTATATTTACTTTTCTTATGTGTGTTATATGTAAACATTTCATTGTATGTGAAAATGTAAAAAGATTTCATTGCACACACACATGCGCAAACACATTTAACATATTTTCAGGCAATATCTAATGTTAGAATTGTTGGCAGGCCTTAAGGATATACATATTCAGCTATGTTCAGTTTTAATCGCTACTGCATAACAATTTTGCAAAGCATTTTAAAATATGTTTGAGAAAATTTCTGTGCTGATGTTGCATACCAGCAATTTGGATGGATATGTGCTGGTTTCTTTTTAAAGTTCATATTTTCATCTTCCTTACGATTCATGATTTTGACCATAGTGTTTTATTGTATCTTTGGCCTTGTTAGTGAAGCATCTGTCCAATCCTTTGCACGTTTTAAAATGTTTTCTCATTAACTTGAAGGAATTTTTGTACATTACTGCTATGTTCATTTTGTCAGAGATATATGTTACAAACGTCTTCTGCCAAGTTAGTGTCTTTGAATGAACAAAAATTCTTCATTTTAATGAAGTCAAGCTAAACGTGTTTTCCTTTAAAAATGATGTTTTCTGTACCCTATTTAAGAAAGCACTCCCTTTCACTGATTACAAATTTGTATTCCTGTATCTTTTGACATAGTGCAAAAGAAAAGGATTAACAATGGAGAAAGAATTGAGGGATTCAGGTATTAATTAGGTTATCCACATTGTTGATTCCCAAACTTATTTGCATATTAGTTACAGTTAGAGAACTTTAAAAACTCTAAGGCCCCTGATGTGCACAACAACAATTTGTTCAGAATCTGTTGTTTGACAACCTAGCATCACTATATTTTGATTCACATAAAGAGCCTTTAGGTAAAGAAAATCTGCAAAGGAGGGATAACATGGGAGCAAATATGCAGAATAGCAATTGAAGCTGGAATATAGAATCCAGATGGAAGTAAGGTTTGAGTCACACTGGATGTAAAGCTGTTGCTTACATAAATTTGAGTGTATGGTAAAGATAGGCTAATATCAATAGAGAGAGAATATAAAAGAGTGTTTAGGAAATTAATCTGATTTATGAATACTTTGAGAGGTTTAAAGTGACAGAGAAGGAAGAGTGGGTTGGAAATTGGGGGAATAAGAGTACATTTTTAAATTTATGACCTCTGATTTCTCCAACTCTGCTAATCACCAGAAACTATATGGTAAATTTTGTGTCCTTGACTATTTCTGGCAAGAGAATCTCAAGCTATCAAGAGATTTCCAAGGAATCTGAAAATCTTTCATGGCTAAATACTGCTAGATGAAAGAAAGAAAATCAACTAAAATCTACTGCATTTTGCTGCTTAAAAAATATTGAATCTATAAACCATATTTGCTTTAATAGACATGGATAGGAGATGATTGATGTTAGGAATATTTTTGTGGGTGAACAGATGTTTTGGAGATTTATAGACTATGTGAGAGAAGGGGAATGTTACATTAAAACATAACTTGAATTCAAAAATAAATAGGTAGGGAGAAGGTAAGTGTATTTAAGAGAGAAAAGATCATCAAGAATGAGCAGGGCAAGAAATATTAGTCTAAGCTCTCATACTCCAAGCTTGACAACTTATTAGATAAGACTGAATTTTTGTGTTTAAGTGATCATAAAGACAAGCAAGTAATCAGTCTGAGCTCTTGATATTTTTGTCATAAGCTTTCAGTGAGTATGACAAATGGAAACTTAATTTCATCCAATTCAATTTTTCTAATACACTTTACTAATAAAGTATATCTTTTATTTCCTACTTAGTGATTTATACATCAAAGGAATTTTAAAATATATGTTGAATATAAAACAAGACCCTTTCAGTATAGATTTCAGAGAAGAAATCATATGCAATTTTAAGTGATAAAAATATGAACTTAAAATTTAGATTTGGGTACAGTTGTTGAAAGGATTCAGGAATACATTTTGGTGATGAATGGATGCATTTTTAAACTCCACTTTTCTGAAATAGGAATAGGAAAGAATTATTGGACAAACAGCTGATGGATGGACTCAATCTCATCACTGTTTCACAAAAAGAGGCTAGGTAAATGAAACAATAGATGGTCAATGGGAAAAATTGGCAAGCCTTACCTTCCAATATAGTACATATATGTGGGAATAGCAGTAGTGAGTGTCTTTTGTTTAAATCAGAAGCAGTGAAATATATGGTAAATTTGGTTTTTGATTGACTGAGCTTATAAAGAAATGCCACAAACAATTTACTTCTTCAAAATAAATTAAGGGCTGCTTAAGAGCAATATTCGCAAACAGTTGTTATTGCAAACGGTGTGTGTCACCATGAAATTTATCCGTGTTTATGTTAAGCTTGCCTCTGGATTGATTTCTACAGCTCTAGTGAACACACCAGCTTTTTGTGATAAACTGTATTTTCTAATATTAGACAATAGGATAATTCTATAGAACTTAGTACAGTAGGCAGTGTACAGGATTTATTGTTTTTCCTTTTACTGCTACATCCTACTCCCTTTATTAATTCATGGTAATGTGAGGTGACTTTGTGTCTTAGAACCAGAGCTTCTTCAGGAAAGTTTTGTCTTCACTGCCATATTACTTGCTCTAAATTATTTCCTTGACTGATGCAAATCTTGAGGGCCACAGCAGTAGTTTATCTTTGTGTCTGAAATTGCAGTAGACTCTGAAGGACAGTCCTTGATATTTCAATTCAATTCACCAGGTATTTTTACTAGTTGCTATGCATTCATATGGCTGCTAATGAGTTTAAGAGTTTTTGGAATCAGTGAAATTGAAAAGCTCCAATCTGCTAACTTTGATTGTTTTTTATTTCCTAATATACTTCAGTAACCTTGGTGCAAGGAGATGCTTGAGATGTAAGCAGGTGGATAAAAGAAAGAGTCACAGGGCAAAAAGAGGAAGACTGATGAATATATTTTAAATTCTGAGAAATGGAATCTGAGTTGGATCAGGAAAATAGCAAAAGTGGAATGATATTATTGAGGATGGGAAGTGCAGAGGACCTGGGTATCTCAAATGTTTTTCAGAAAACTGAGTATGAGAATAACTAACTGAGATGATGAAAGTCAGATATTTATACTTAGAATTTAGGTAGATACAGACTAGATGTGTAATGAATAACCCTTCTACTGCTATTTATTTCCTCCTTATGCCCAGGATACAGAGAATTAGAGGGATCATATTATGTAATGTGTTTGATTTATAAAAATAGATTATATATTATGCTTCAAAATGATTCTGAATGCTAAATAAAAATAGAGACCATAACTATGACATGTTACAAAGAAATATAATAGAAGAAAGAATCTTTTAAATGACTAAGAAATATAATTTTTACTTTAACTTTCCTCTTTAGAGTCTCTTTCACTGTAATAATTATAGTGCTCATTTTTTTTGCAATGTACTGATTAAGCACAGTCAGATTTTCAGCATATGAAATACCAAACCACTGTAAAGGAAATAATATCACACTATTAGCCAGTTTGCGTTCCATGTATATTAAATAATCTAAGGTGTTAAATTATAGCTATTAAAATTACATTTGTTATCTTTTTATGAGAAACTTACTTTAAGATAGTATAAAAATCTACCTAATATGAAAGTGAATAAAAATATGTGCCATAGTAAATTAACTAGGGTACCTAATCTTTTTTTATGAAAAACCATTTTTTTGTTTTATTATAAAAGAAATAATAAAATACTAAAATATAGTCATAGTTGTTTTTAAATGATAGGATAAAATATTAAAAATTCAAAACATAATTAACTTATGATAAATTATAATGCTTCCTATCATCCGATTAAACTGTGGTCAAATCTATATGTGGCTTTGTTAGGCAGGATGAGATTTCATTATTGATATCTTTATTTCCCCTTGCCTAAAATGTCATGTGGTTGTTTTCACTTTAATGAAGAAGAGGGAGGGACAAATATTAAATGGACACAAAAAGAGGTTTTGCTTTATTATTCATTTCTGTTGTCTACAAGTGATTCAGAATTGTTACATGAGATTTAGTGGCTGACATTTGTGGCAAAACATGGGTGAAAATTCAACTGAGGTGTCTGAAAGAAATGGATGCCCATTATAAATATAGAACTCAAAGTAATTTACTATGCATTTTAACTTTCACTTTGTATTCAAGTGTTGCTAGTGGGGCTAAGATGTTTCAAAAAAAAGATCAGCTTGTGTGAAACTCTGAAGGTATAAAGGAATGTTGCCCTTGCTAAATATTAAAAATGGTTACTATGGCAGTCCTGTAAGAGAAATAAGAGTAAAGCTAGAATGCTAGGAAGGGACACATTATGAGGCGTAAAGCTAGACTGTGGAGTAGGCTGATATAAGAAGTTGGAAATTCAACCCAAGAAGGGTTATTGAAGGGGAAAAGAAAACATTGGAAAATGTCTTGAAAGGCCCCTCTGGTTGAAATATGGAGGGTGAAGTGAAGAGTGTCTGGAGGAAGGAGATATGCAACACAAAACTGCAAATGTATGAAAGAAGTGAGGTTTTCCATTGCTTTTTTGCAATAGACTTAAGAATCTCTTTTCATTTTGCAAACTTCAGGATCTTTCTACTGCATATATATATATCTCCACTATCCTTACTGATTTTTCTTTCTGTTAGTCTTTCTACTACTATGGACAGGTATTTTGGACTACAAGTGTTGGTCTATTTCTTCTCATGATTAGTAGTTTTCGCTTCATGTATTTTCAAGCTCTGTTATTAGGTGTATAATTCCTGAAATATTAACCCCTTTATCAAAATTATAAATTGAAGTATACGTTGATAATATTCTTATTATTCTTATATATAAACATTTTTTGCGATACCTGACTAGCTTTTGAAACCTGTAATACTATCAGTCACATCAGTCGCTCTTCATAAAGTGACATAGCCCCTCTGTTGTGCCTGCTGCTCTAACGTAGATGCTGGTCTAGGGAATGAACATGTAATCCAAGTGGAGTCTGAAAGTGTGTGTTGATCATTTTTAGAATTGTGTCTGGCTCAGAACTACTTTGGTGGCAAGGATACAAAGATAAACTTAGAGTTGTGGCTACTTCTCCCCATCTAAGTAGAAGAAACTGACATTTATTTAAGATTAAATCAATATGCAAGAGAAGTTGGGAAGAGAAACAAAAAGTACTTGACTGTAATAGCTGTGGTCCCTGATATTACACTACAGAGTATATAGTAATGGCTTGATTATTCAAATTCTTCCTCCATTTTTGTAAGATATCCCTGGATATTGTTCCCTTTTTCTTAAGTTGATTTAGTATAGCCAGTATCACCTCTTTATTCCAACTAAAGCATACTTCTAGCTAAGAGTATCTCCTTTTAAATGCTGTGTTTTCATTTCTCTGTCCTTCTTTTCATATCTATACACCAATGGATATTAACATCACCTTCTCTTCACCTATTGATTCAGTTTTATAAATATTTAATGGTCTTATTCTATGTGTAGTGGTTTGTGTTGTGTACTGCTTGCTTGTTTTGAGACAGGGTCTTACTATGTAGTTCAGGCTATCCTGAAACTCACCATGTAGCCCAGGCTGGCATCAACTCACAGCAATCCTCCTGCCTCAGCCTCCTCAGTTCACTGGGATTCAGGCATACAAACACCAGTGACTGTACACTGTTAATTCAGGAGTAGGTAATACACAGTGGCTGAGTTGCAGGGTCTCACATTGCATGGACAAGCAAGCATGTTTGCATAAAGAAGCAGTATCATATGAATAGAATTGTAGAAAATTTACGAGAAATTACAAGAGCCAAGGAAAGAATTCAGAGTTTATGTAACTATACTTTTAGTGGGCTTTTACTAGAGTGTTACAGTTCACCTTATTTCTTCTGTGAAATGATGTCACATCTCATTTTGCCACTTACTCCTACTCTGCTTTACTTTGTTATTTAGTGGTTTCATGGACATATATATATGTATTTTTCTACAACTACATTTTAAACTCATACTGTGGGAGGAATATGATTTCCTTTGCCTTTGTACTTTCCCTAGAATCTACCACACTGGGTGTTGTGCTTCCTGGAAGATCAGATAACACTCAGAATTATAGATTTAGAGTCATGAAAAAAGACTTTGGGGAGTCATTTTAAGTCATTTTCCCCTTAACAATAGAAAACAATTCAAGTGGTTTTAAATGATTGCTTACAAATTTTCAAAGTTATTTAGTGAAACATCTAATTGGATTTTTAAAACCTCTATTATTGCATTTAAGGGGGATAGTTTTTTGTCGTGGGGTACAGACTTTCCCACATATTTTCTGATGTTCATCCCTGACCTCTACACACTTGGTGCTAGTGGCCTCATCTTTTGGGAGAGAGAACTTGTTCTCAACTCTGATCTACATCCTTATACTTCAATTACTTATCTCCTAGTTCCCTTTTACAAATAGCTGATGTACAGAATATAATTTTTATGTATTTGTCCTTTTATGGCTATATTTTCTAAAATTAAAATTCATCTTCAATTTAATAGACAAGTTTAAGAATACCAGAATGCACTGCAATCAGATATTAGAAAAAAGTTATAGTGAGACAATTCAGATACTAAAAATGTGTGTTGAAATAAAGGGATTATACCAGAGCAAGTAGAAAAAATTTACATTGGACTGGGATTCTTTTCTCTGTTGGTGTCTTCTTCTGAACAGACTGAACTATGGTTAACCCTCTGATGGCCTCTCATATAAGTTTTGAGATACTGTATTCTTCCTTGTTGCACAAAAATGATCACAAACCTATTATCTGGAAGCAGAACACATTTGTTATTACAGTTTCCACATGGACCAGAGTTTGGCCATGGCCTAACTGGTTATGCATTTAAGTTCTCACAAGGCTACAATGGATTGGTCAGACAGTGCTAACTAAGGAGAAATCTAGCTCCGTATCCATTTGGATAGTAGGCATGGTTCATTTCTTTGGGTCCACAGGTCTGAGGGCCCAGCTTCTTACTACACTAGAGGTTGCCTTCTGGTTTTAAAAACCGCTTACATTTCCCTGCCACTCTCTTCTTTAAGGACAGGGGAAAGGTATCTGTCCTGTCAGTTGGTTAATGCAATCCAGTTTTACAGGATTTAGTGTACACAGGGGAGTGACATCACATTATTTTTGCTATATTCTATTATTTTTGCTTTTTAAAGCAACCCACAATTTCTTTTTATGCTCAAAAAAAAAGAGATTATACAATTACCTGTTTCATAAAATAGTTTAATAAACGTGGGAATCTAGTAATCCAATTGCAATTAAATAATTTATTATACTTCATGAAGCATTCTTTAAAAATGTACAACTGCATCTACTCCCCTTCTATTGCTCATAACATTCCAATAGATTCCCAGCATACTTGGAATGAAAGCTAAATTCCTCACTAAATTCTATGAGTTGGTCACTGTTAATCATTTCCTAAGACTTTCACCCTTTCCCTTATATTTCAGTCACACTCTAAACTGATTTTGGATGTAAGCCTTTGAGGTAGTTAGCCCCCCTCCATAGCTGTCTTCACCCGATCAACTCCACCTCAATTAAATATCATCTTCCCAGAAAGATCTTCTCTAACTACTTGATCTAGGATTTTACCAGTTATCACTGAGTGTTATGAAACGTGGTTTCTATCTTTTTAGAATTGGCCATTGATGATATTTTCTTCTGGTTTATGTTGCTGGCTGATGGTTAGCTGTCTCCCCTTCAGTAATAGAGTACAAGTTTCCTGAGTACAGAGTCTGATTGCCTGACTCACGTGCCTTACTCAGAGATGTTTGTCATTAAAAGATGCTAAGAACACACTTGTTGAGTAAATTATGGCCTTGCATAAATCTCCAGTGGAAGCAACTTCTACTATTACTGAAGAAATTGTGCCCACCTCTTTAAAATGTTCATTGTCTTTTTTCCCTTTTTTTGTTTTTCTCTTTTCCCAAAATGCTCCCTGTAAATTATCTGATTTTATTTGACTCCCTATATAATTTAATGAAAAGTACTATGATTTGTAATTCTTCAATAATTGCCACAAAAATTCATGCTCTACATAATGTCTGGTGCCATATAAATATTGATTGTGATAACATGGTGACTTTTCATCAGTATGCAATCATAGATTACCTACTTGTACTTATTTACTGATCAACAAGATTTATTTTGACAAGTCACTCTATTTTAGCTATTAGAAATTACAGTGTGGACAATGTGAATAAATAGTATTATAAGAAGAAATAAGAAACATTGGAATTGCAATATCTTTATCTTTTTAAAGAAAAATTTAAATGGTAATGAAATGTTTAAAATTAATATTATCAATGTTTGGTTTAATACAGTCATCTCAAGGGTTTTAGTGATGTGAGGTATTTTCAACCAATTTTGAATTCTACTATCATTTTTTGTGACAGAATCATAAAAATCTTAGTTAAGTAAGCATATTTTGACATCACTTCTAGTTTGTGTGAGACCACCAAGGGATAAGTCAGATGATGAGGCTGTCTTGTGTTGAGAGTGCAGTCTATACTCCTGCCAGTGTGGACCAGACAAAGTAGTTTGTATTTTTTAAAAACACAGGATGTAGTCAACATTGAAGAATATATATACTTTAAATTGGGTCTTAAAATTAAGTTATCTTCAGTCAATCCTGTAAGTTTAAGAATAGAATCAAACAGATTTTCTTATCAGGAGGCAAATTTGAAGCTTGAATTTACCGAAGCACACTTACATATGTGGGGACTCATAGAAATATTCACCTCCTACTTGTAACACAATATTTTGAAAAGAAGTATGACAACATCTATATAAAATTTAGATGCACTTGGGAGAATGCTGTCGAGGAATCTCTGGTAAATGTTTATTCCAAGAAATTCTGAACTTGTGACTGAAGGAGCAAAGCTAAAGGAAGATGATTAATCTTTAAGACTGAAGGTGTTCTGCTAATGGTTGTCCTACCTGAGATATATAACTGAATTTTCAACAATCAAAATGATCTACTTTTAAAAATAGAGCCAGAGAGTATGTGTAAATTTATTACATTTCCTTCACATCACTTTTACTTTTTAACAATAAGTCTCAAAACTATTAGTTGTGGTGAGATTTCTAGAATTATTGACCAGTCTGTCCTGGGGCCAATTAACTAAATAACTTAAGATCATACACAGTGACAAAGAGTTTGAATTTGTTTTAGCAAAAAAGAACTACATAAATATAAAAAGGGAAAACTTCTTTTCCTATATCACACACATTTTTTGCCTTTGAAGGTACCATATTAAATGTCTTTTCATGAATTATGTAAAGCTTACAGCATTACTTTGAGGAAGACAGTGCTTGTATGAAGTTTTAAGGAAGACTTTCTACACCAAGAGGAATGGGAAAGATGAAAGTTTTTTCCACTATTCATCACAGTTCATAGGGCCAGCCACTGTGATTTATTTTAGGTTTCTATTAATAAGTAAAACAGAAAGATTTATTGTACTTGGTTGTTTTCTATCAATAGAATAAAAACTTTTATTTCATTTTTACTTGCCTTTTAGAATAACTTGTGCTGTTTCACAATTTGTATTGAGAGGGCCAGTTTGGGGAGGTGGTTTTTAAGATTTAAAAAGTGAGATAAAGAAATCACTTGGAAGAAGTAAATGAATGTGGTATTAAATAAGTGAGAGAAGAAAACAAGGAAGTGGTGTATGGTAACACTCCCTGCAGATAAGTTAGTTCAGAGCCTTGAGACGTAGTCATTAGATCCAGCAACAGAAGATTTGTGAATTGCTTTAGCAAGAGCAGCTACAGTTAAGTACTAGGCAGCAGAATTCAGATTGCTCAGATGAGACGTGAATGAGGATGGGGCAGGGTAGTAAAAGGGAAACCATGAATTTGGTCAATCAGTAAAACACAATTTACTTACTGATTTTATCTTATTGGCTATTTAAATACTTAACAGAAGGAGTAATAAGTTAAAAACACTCCAAGTTACTGCAATTGTAAATTATGACAAGGGAGTATTAAAAGTGATTAAAAGTAATGTGAAAGAATAATGATGTACAGAAATGCTCAGTGATTCATGAATTTAAAAGCAGAATATGAAATTGAATATAAAAAAATCTTTGAAAATGTGCATGTGGCTATAATAAATTTGCCCATGGTGTATAAAATGAAAAAATATGTCAGTTATATGTCACATGTATTTATTATATATGTGCATGTCTAAATATATGTAATTAGAATACACTGAAATATAAACAAGTATTATCTCACTGTGAAAATTTTATTGGCATTAAAGTTTTGTAATGAATATATACTATTCTCATAGTCACAGTTTTAAAGTTAAACATCATAAATAAATACCATAAAGTATATGAAATCAGATAGGATTCAAATCTATGCTCTGGTATTCACTAATTTTGCTTTTTAGAATTACACTTACCATATTTGTGCAGTTTGGAGGAAGATCATACTGGTATTGTATTCGAACTCATAATACTTAAAAAAATGGTACTTTGAGGAACTTGACTTAGATTTAAAAATATAAATATACATATGTTATGGTTGATACATTGTGTCAACTTGAGAAGTTTAGAAGTTTAACTAAGAGACTCAGCAGGGAGCCAGGATCCTTACTTTGCAAATATCCTCATGGTGTGCAAGAGGAGGTCACAGAGATTTTATGAGTGCTACATCTGCCCTGGGAAGCAGGGTCGGGGAGGGGGGTTCTCTGTACAATATAATGGAGGAAAACAGGCTTGCTCTTCTTCCTTTTCACTCTGGCTGCTTTTGCTGGCTACTGCCTTGAAGTGTTGCCCCAGTGCCATGCCACTCTGCCTTGGAGCCAGGTGATTATAGACTGAAACCTCCACAAGCTGTAAGCTAAGTAAACCTTTTCTTCCTTAATTTTGGGTGTTGGGTATTTTGTCCCAGAAATGAAAGAAAAGTAACCAAGAAAAAAATATATATATATATACATAATGGAAATGAACAATACTGCAAAAATTAAGGTTAAAACAATTTTTAGGTAAAGCTAGTAAAAATATTGGATAAGCTAATAACATAAACATTATTATTTACAAACAAGCTATAATAGAGACATCAGTGAGTCTGTATTGTTTGTTTTTTAATAAAAGAGTAATTTTTATTAGGAGAAAAGCTTTCTCACTCATAATAGAAATCATTAATAGATATCATTGTATAAGCTATAGTAATCAAATATGATCCATTTTGAGATTAAATCTGCTCATAACTGTGCTTCCGGAATTTTAGGGTAGAAAAACTCTTAAAGGTTAACCCAGAAAAATACAGAGGTCCATTATAAATTGGGGTCATACAAATGAGAAGTAGAGATTTTTCCTATATGGCTTTATAAAAAGCAAAACCAGGTAACTCAGGTTAGGTTAGAAGAAAAACTAATTTCTTCTCATGATAAAGATTTTGAAGGTTTTGTAGTAAAATTTATCTCTTCTTTAAAAGTAATAACAAAAGGGGATAAAGTTTTCTAGACCTAAGGCTAATATAAAATTGAAACTCAGATGGAATTTCTCTCATGAACCTCTTAACATAAATCCAGGTTCATACATTTCAGCTTCTTACTTAGTTTTTCTATAAAATGATAATGTAAGTTGGATGTAGTAGATGTCTGTTTATATTTAAAAACTCTGTGTAACACATATGTACACTGATTTTTTTGTTTTGAGTTTTTATTAACACTTTGCTTTCAATGTAATGTGTTTAATTGGAAATTTATATTTAATTTTAAACTGAATTCAACTTATATATGTGATAAAATATACACAACAAAATTTGTCATCTTATCCACTTTTAATCATATAGTTCAGTGGTATTAAATATACTCAAAATATTATGTAGTCACCACCACTGTCTACTTCCAGAACTTTCTCATCACCCCAAACAGAAATTTGTACCTGTTTGTCACTAAACCACCTATTATTTTTCATAAAACAACAGCTTTATTGAACTAAAATTTGCACATTATGCAATCTAAAAAAAATTTACCTTATTGATATAATTGTTAAACCATGACTGCAATCACATTTAGATCATTTTTGTTGTCTCAAAACAAAATACATTATCATCATCCCAGTTCCTTGCCCTTAAATCTAGGCAACCACTGAGCTACTTTCTATCTTCATAGATTTTCCTATTCTGAAAATCTTTTAAAATTCAGAATAGACCATGTTTATAGCAAAAACAAAGACCTTAACATAGCCAAAGAAACAGAAATTCTGTAATATAAGCACTCAGCCAATATTGGTATGAAACGAGAAACTGATAGTAGAAACATACTTAAGATACAATAACCTTTTTACTGCTCCTCTTTCCTATTAACTGTCTTTTATTTTACACTTTAATTATATATTAACTTTTTTATATAAGAGAAACCATGCGATTTTCAGGCTTGTGTATCTGATTTTACTTCACTTAACATTATGGTCTCAGGTGCATCCATTTCCCTATAAATTCTCGTTTATCTTTCTTTACTGCAGAATAGTACTCATTATGTATAAATAACACATTTTCTTTAACCATTTATCTGTTGATGGGCATTACGTCTGCTTCCAAGATTTAGCAATTATGAATCGTGCTGATCAAATGTACATATGCATACATCACTGTGGTATGATGTTTTTAACTCTTTTTTTTTGAAAGATACTTAAAAGATGAATAGCTGAGTCAAATGAAGCTTCTAATTCTAGATTTTTTAAAAATCTCTGTACTGATTTCCATCGTGGTTGTATCCATTCACACTCCCACCCTTTTCCCCACAGTCTCATCAGTATTTGTTATTGGATAATTTCTTGATGGGAGCCATTCTTTCTGGGGTGAGACAGAATCTTAAAAGTTGTTTTAATTTTCATTTCTTGAATGGCCAGCAATGGAACTTTTTTTCCCACACATTTACTGGTCAGTTATATTTATTCATCTGAGAAGTGTCTATTCATTTCCAATGCCCATTGTTTTGATTGGGTCTTTAAATTTTGGGGTCTAACTTTTTTGGCCGGCCTTATGTATTCTAGATGTTAGTCCTTTGTCCAAGGAGTGCCTAAAATATTTCTCTCATTCTGTAGGCTGTCTCTTCACCTTCTATTCTGTTCCATTTATCCACAGTCTGTTTTTTTCCTAATACCACGCTGATGCTATCTCTGTAGTTCCTACTTTAAGTTGAGGTCCAGGATTGTGATGCCCATTGCCTTGCACTAGTTGCCATTGTAAGTCTCTTCTGGTTCCATATGAATTTTAGGATTGTGTTCTCCAGTTTGGTCAGAAATCTCATTGGTATTTTCATTGGGATTTTATTAAATCTATATAACAACTTGGAAAGTAAAGCCATTTTAACCATATTGGTTTTGCCTATCCAGGAATAGAGGACATCTTTCCATTTTTTGATGGCCTCTTTGGTCTCCTTTTTTCAGAATATAGTAGTTTTTGTTGTAGAGGTCTTTCACATCCTTGACTAGGTTAATTTCTAAGAATTTAATTTTTGATGTTATTGTGAAAGGTATTGTTTGCCTAATTTCCCTCTCAGTGATTTTGTTATTGTTGCATAGGAATGCTATTGATTTTTGAATGTTGACTTTATATCCTGCTAAACTATTGAGTTTGGATATTAGTTCTGGAAGTCTGTTGGTGGAGGCTTTAGGGTCTTCCATATAGAAGATCATGTCATCAGCAAGTAATGATAATTTAACTTCTTCTTTCCCTATCTCTTTTTATTTCTTTCTCTTGTCTAATTGCTCTAACTAGTCTTTCAAGAAATATGCTGAAGAGAAGTGGTGACAGTGGCCATCCTTGCCTTATTTCTGATTTTTTAGAGCAAGATGTCAGCTCAATTAATTATGATGTTGATCATTGGTATGTCACAGTTGGTTTTTATCAGATTAAGATAAAGACCTTCTATTTCTATTTTCTCGAGGAATTTTTTTTTATCATTAAGGGATGCTTTTTCTGTGTCTATTGAGATGCTCATATAGTTTTGTTCTTGCTTCTATTTATGTAGTGAATTAAATTTATTAATTCATATAAGCTCAACCTTCCCTGCATCCCTGGAATGAATCCTACTTGGTCATGATGTATGATCTTTTTGATGATTTGCTGCATTCTGTTTGCCAGTACCTTACTAAGGATTTTTGCTCCTATGCTCTTTGAAAAAATTGGTCTGTGGTTCTCTTTTTTGGTTGGGTCCTTATCTGATTTTGGAATGAGGGTAATGCTTGCCTCCAGGAATGACTTCAGAAGTACTGCCTGCCTTTCAATTTTATTAAAGAGTTTGAGGAGTATTTGTGTTAGATCTTCTCTGCAGTCCTTGTAGAATTTGGCAGTGAATTAGGTGAGATTTGAGCTTTTCTTAGTATTTTTTTAATACCAATTAATTTTTTATTACTTCAATTTCACTGATTTTTATGTCTTCTTGGTTCAGGTTGGTAGTTCATATATGTCATAATTACTTTTCTCGTTGCTAAGATAAAATACCTGATACCCAAAGTTAAGGGAGGAAAGTTTTATTTGGCTCACAGTTTGTAGAGGTCCACAGTCGCTGACTCCAAAGCAGAGTGGCGTGGCAGGCAAGTATCTCAGTGGAGAAATAGTTCATGGTGGGCAAGAAGTAGCAAAGCAAGCAAGAGACCTTAGTAGCTTCTTTCTGAGTCTTCTATACTCTATGTAGGCTATCAAGATTAGCACAGTGCCAAACCAATCAGTGGACTGGTTTGGTAGTCACACACCCTTAATCCCTGCATTTGATTTAGCCACCTCTGAAAAAGCCCCACCTTATGACCACATGAGGCCTTGGAGTGACATCTAGACACAAACCATAACAATATGCATCTAGAAATTTATCCATTTCTTCTGAGTTTTTTTTTTGTTGTTATTGTTAGCTTACAGGTTCTCCAAGTAGTTACCAATAATCATTTGGATTTCACTAGACTAGGTTATGATTTCATTGTTTTCATTTCTAGTTGCATGGATTTGATTTTTTCTTTCTTTTTTAAAAACAAGGTTGGCTAATGGTTTGTCTGTTTTGCTCAGTCGTTGAAAGAATCAACTCTTTGATTCAGTGACAAAATGTATAATATGTATCATGTTAAACAACTATGAATTCTGAGCACACAGAAGATACTAGCAGAAACAGTCTCTACCCCTAAGGTAATTGTAGTGTATACTTTACAGTTGAAAAACTCTTAAAGGTTAACTTAGCAAAATGCAGAGACATTGCATGTTTGTTAACATAAATGAACAGGGTCATATAATGAATATTCAGGAAAACAAACTATGCTGACATTAAATAATAAACTCAAAAAGTAATAAAGCAAGGTTTGGGTGAGTTTTCAAAGAGACCAGCAAAGAGTTATAGATTCGTATGTGAACAAATTTGGAAGAACAATTATCTGTTCCCATATTCTTGGAAAAAATTTCATGTAAAATATGGAATGTCAGTAATAGTTGGAAGAAATCAAAGCGACCTGAGAGGTAGATACTGTCAATATCAAATAGGTCTCCCATAGTACAGTAATGACTTTCATCCACAGAGAAGAGTCAACTATTTAAATTGTGTTCAACAATTGAGGGTACCATAACTAGATTTGGTACTATAGAAGGAAGCAAAATGAACAAACTCCAGTATTAGTTAAAAGTACATTGATGTCAGACAACTCCAGTATGACTGGGCCACTAGTAGCTTAATCTCTTACCCTACACTTTCTTATCTGCAAAATAGAGATAACAAATAGTACTTAGAAGCCTGCTTTGTTACTCTAGTGACAGTGCTTTAAGATTTGGTTTTAGCATTAAGTCCAGGAGATACCATATATTTTAACTAGTATTAAGTTTTTAGGTTTATGAAAGTATAGGAAGGAAATAAGAAAGCATGCACAGCAACAACTTAGCAGAAGCTCTATGTTCTGCATAAATAACATGCATTGGTTTTGATATTCCATTCATTCTGCATTTGGGAATGCGATTATGAGAGATAATGCTGGATAATTTTGACTTAGAGAACCAATTAGCACTGCAATAACTTCGGTTTTTTAGTTGGTCCCCATTTAATGTTCATAATTATTTCCATCTTCACAGAAATTGCTTCTTTTCAATATAGACTTTTATTACATTCTTTGGACAAGAAAGGAGTTTTAATCCCCAGTATTGCCAAAAAGAGGAAGAAAGAGGAGGAAAAGGAGTAGGAAGAGAAGGATGAAGGAAGAATAAGGAGAAGTGTAAGAAGAAGAGGAAGAAGAAAAGGGGAGGAGGAAGAAGAGAAGCAGAGGGAGAACAAGAAGGGGAGGAGTGGGAGAGAGGAGGGTAATGAGAAGAGGAGTAGAAAGAAGAAGAAGAAGAGGAAGAAGAAGAAGTAGAGTAAGGAGAATTTGAAAACAGGAGGAGAGGGAGAAGAAAAAGAATGAGAAGAGAAGTGGGAGAGGAAGAGGGAAATGAGAGAAGGAGAAGGAGAAAGAAGAAGAAGAGGGAGAAGAAGGTGAGGAAGGAGAAGACAGATGAGGAGGGAAGGAGGAGCAGAAGAGGGAGAAAAGGAGGAAAAAGAAGGAGGATGAGGAGAAAGAATGAGAAGGAGAAAGGGGAAGAGGAAGGGAAAGGAGAGAGGGAAAGGAAAGGGAATAAGAGGAGGAGGTGGGAGAAAGAGGAAGGAGAAAGGGGAGGTGGAAGAAGGGCAGATGCTTGTCCAAATACAGTTCTCAGCTAGATTCTCATTTATCTTTGGATATCCTATTTTCTCATAAATTTTGTGGAATGCATTGCTATGAGAATTTTCCAAGAGTCAAATCCTGGGGCATTCCTACCTAAAACTGGAGGAAAAGTCACAGATGAAGCTGTTAACTCTTCCCTTCCAGAAACAATTTAAGATTTTGTGATGAATTAATGACATCAAAACATTAGAATGAGCAGTACAGTGAATGGTCCACACTGTTTAATAAATGTCAGTTAGCAATTATTCTTATTGGTAAAGTTCAATATATAAAATTAGTATTTGGTTTCAAGGTTTTATCGAACTTTATTCTTCTTGGGACATGGTATCTGTAATTGCAGCTGTTTTTGGCTTTCTACTATTACTGAATACAGATAGCTATATATTTTTCCCTTAGTAACACATTTAAAAAAATTTTTACATTGCTTTGTAATCAAGAGCTGAAGATACTTAAATTTCCTTTGTTTATATTTTATCATTAAAGGAACATTTACATATATATTTATGTCGTGCTAGGAATTAAATTCAGGGCCTGTGGCTGCCAGGCAAATGCTCTACCACTGAGCTACCACAGCCCCTAGTTATATATTTAAGTAACTATTATAGAGATATGTTTATTTTGTAGCATTGGATTTAGTTCCAAGGTAATTCAGGCAAAGTTCCTAAAGATGCTTTTCCTAGCTTCAGAAATTGCTAGTGCAATTGTCAAATTTTCATAAAAATTTATAAAGAGAAGTGGATATTCCATAGCATGAATTTATGTGCATATTTATTCTTTAGTATTATGGCTTTATAAAGATGCAAAGCAAATGGGGAGGTTATAACATTTTGCATTATTAGTCTTTGGAGGAACTTGGAAACAGAGTAAGGAAGGAAAGAAAAGTTACTCTCTGCCCTTTTGGGGACAACTTTTCTTTCTAGAAATACTACATAAATCTGTAGATTAGAGAAATTACACATTTTTGAGAATCTGGGGACTTACCCATAAGCTCTACTAGCTATCAGATTTGAAAATATTTTGCACAATTTGACAGGAAAGAGATTTATTTTTAGTTTTGACATTTTTTATTGTCTCTTTCCTTTTCTGTGTTTCTTCTCTATTATTTTTGTTTTGCATTCAGTCTAATGATGTTATTGGTTCTAAACAGTTTTTCTAAAAGAAATGTATAAGTAAAAGCTAAAAAATACAAAATGGCCATCACCAAAGTTTGAACTTTCACCCTTTATGTTCTACAAGTTCAAGTTGGGTTTTCCTTAGAAATGATGCTTCTGTTATCACATGGACAGTCTTCTGTCTATCCTATGTTTTAGGGAAAATAATCCATGACCTTCTGAGGGAAAGGAAAAGCATTGTCTTTAATATACAAGTAAAGACTGCCTTTATCAGTAAAAGTGCCAAGAGATGAGAAGGGGTAGTTTTGGTGTCTTCAGTGGTTCTTTGCTTAAATGATGTGGCTGTTTATTCCCAGTTAGAGTTAGAACTTTTAGACTCAGCAAGAGATATTGCTTTAGTTTCCAGTTAAGTTCATGACTTAATCAGGACTTAATTACATCCCACCAAAAGCAAACTTAATCACATCTCAATGTGACTGAAAAGGAGGAAGTAAAGAGCAGTTTGATGGGGATAAGAAAATGAATGCAGCTGCAAAGCTGGATCTTGCAGTGAATACGTATCAGCATATCACTTGAAAGACTTACAGGGAAACATCATGGGTCAGGAAGTTGAAGCTAAAGGCTAGAGCACCATGTTTCTCTTGGGTTTAGTAACTTTAAAAAGTCTAGGGGCACAATGTGAAATCCAGTGCTGTCCTGATCCAAGTGAACTGCCCACCAGCAAAGAATCCTGTCCAGTGTTTGGGGTTGAGATGGTGATACACAAGTGGCACTCTTCAGTACTTCAAGGGTTAAAGTAAGACAGGACATTAGGGCCAAGCAAAGAAGGTGTGACTCAGTGAAGTCTTTCTTCCCTACTTGAAAAACTGGTAGTAAAATCTGAGATGAAATTGGAATCACATGTTTGTACGCATTAGCGAATTCCTGCAGAGATATTTGTATAGATTGAGTCTATGGGCACTGACACCATACCCATATGCTTATGGGTACTTGACCTGTTATTGTTATAATCTCCAAAAGATTGTGGTCAGAGAAAAACTGGCGAAAAGCCTACTCAGCATCTTCTGCACATCATTCATCCTACTCTTCCATGGGCCTTGGTTATCTTTGGAAGATCATAGAAGAAGATTAATTTTAGGAAAAAAATCAGCTAAAATACATAAACACCAGTTGTCTAACTTCATTACCTTGGCTTAATTGTGTCAATTTGTCGGTGTTCAGTGTACATTTCCTAGCAGCAGTGATTTCTTTCTATTAAAAGAACACTGACACAGTTTTCTGTACTTGACACTTGTTTGTAGACTCTTCTTTCTGATTTCTCTCAAATACAAAGAATCCTGAGATCCTCATCACCAAGAAACTCCTCTTGGTCTGGCATGTTTGGAGGCCGTAAAAATCACATTAAAGGTGTTCTTCCCTTGTTGAGATGATAAAAGTGTGCTATCTAAATCAGATTATAAGTTTATGACCCTGAAAATTGCTCCCTCAGTGGTAAAGACATCACTTTAAAAAATCAAATTGCATGCAGATTATGCTCCATGGTAAGCATGATTCATGTGCTTTATTTTCTTAAAATGAAGTAGATGTAATGGAAAATGCTTGCAGCTTTAGGAATTCCCTCCATTTGCTTTGTTTTGTTAGGAAATATTTGTGATGCATTTAAATGCTCTTTGTTAGTTGTGTTTTTTTGTTTTTTTTTTTTAATTCCTGAACTCTGGTGTCAACATCATTTGAAATGCTCTTTAAAAGGTGGGTGCTGCCAGGCATGGTGGTGCATATCTGTAATCCCAACATGTTGGGAGACTAAAGCAGAGGGACAGCAAGTTCGAGTCCTGCCTGGACAATTTAATGTGACCCTGCCACAGTATAAATAAAGAATTTAAATAGGTGTGATGTAGCCCGGTGCTAAGGCCCTGATTCAATCCCTAGTACTTAAAAAATAAAAAAGCTCATGAATCTGTCCCACTCTAGAATTGATTCTCAATCAGTGGTTTACTCTGATCTGATTGTAAAGATTAGGAATCAGCTAATTTTAAAGCTTGGACTCCACAGCTAAGCTACCTGGATTGCCTGCCCCTCAGACTTTTGCTCATCCCTAGATCTTCTGTAGTCTATTATTGAAGCAATTCATTTGAACAAATTCAAACATTTTTGGGTTGCCTTCTGAGTGTTGGGAACATACCAGCAACCCAAATGAATAAAACATGACTCTGTTTTCAAGAGGTGTATCATACATGACAGCACTCAAAAGCACATCATCATGTGATCATATTGTATTAGATAAATGCAAAGTGCAATAGGAACACAGAAAAAAAAAAGATACCTATTTGGGGAGAGAAGAGGAGGGGATACTACTTTATAAAAGGTATGACATGTGAGCCGGGTTGAAATAAGTTTTCAGAGAAGGAGGACAGTACCCCCAAAACAGAAAAACAACCCTATCTGTGCGGAAAGGAGCTGCGATGGCTGAAGCTTACTGTGCCTTAACAGAAGTCTAGGGAAGGGATCATAGTAAGGAGACTTAGTCTGCAGGTAATAAGAAAGATTGCAATATTTTAACAACAGCAGTGATATGAACAGTTGGATTACTGTAGCTACTTATTTCTAAAGAGAAAAATAATTCCTTAAAAAGGAAGATTATACCCTAAGATCTCTCTGTATGGCACCAAAACAGAAAAATAACATTACTTATTTTGAATTCATGTGCAGCATAAAATAATCATCTTTGGACATTGAAATTGAGATAATTTTAATAATTTGAATGTCTTGCTACCCAAGACATACAAAGATTACAGTTTTCTACTATTTGGACAATATTACAAATGACATGAACTCTCTATTTTTAATGTAAAATTGGAAACAATATTGTTTGTAAACATCTGAAATGAAACTTTATAAAATTTCTGCATGTTTCTGATGGAACTTTGTGCTGATGTAGAGACTATTAAACTGTAATTCAGCTGTGACCACCACATGTGCTACGAAATTTCCCATAAACACATTACCGAAGTGCCTCTCCCTATGCCTGTCCTTCATTAGCTCTGAGAGTTCTTTTTAATCTTTAGGGACAGAGGAGAAAGAAAAAAAAAAAAAGCCTAAGGACAGACCAAGGAAATTCACCAGCTATTTATAGAATAACCTTGTGTTGGAGAAAATCAGCTGTGTGGCGAGAAAGAATGAAAGATTTTAGTGTATGTTTAATACAAACAGCAATATGAAATATAAGACAAGTCTTAAATCAAAGAAATACCTTGTAATTCTAAAAGAAGTGTCGGGAATAAATGAAAAGTTAACCACGTGCTAAAGCAAAATGATTCTTTAGTGTCATCTATTCTTTTCTTTCATTGTTCTTTGGGATCTACTATATTGAGACTATTTTCTTAGGAAAATTCCATGCCTCCCAAGACCTGCCAAAATAATAAAATATTATCAAGTTAGTATTGCTTGCTCATCATGAGTATAAATTATACATCTGTGTTGAATCTTTTGTTAGTATAAAGTGGATAAATATTGTAGTGGCCTTACAGAAAGTATAACACTTAAATAACATTTAAAATATGTATTATTTTAAAATTCTATTCTTAGGGATACATAAATCCTTCCTGATTTAAATAGTAGAAATGTGAAAGACACTTTGTTCCTACTTGGTTTGGAAGCACTTTTGTGGAGCTGCAGGAATTTTTTTGTAACACTTTGATTATATAACCATGTCCAGGAGACTCCCCATCCCCCATCTGCTCATTGTAATGTTTTCTTTCCATTTTATTCCAGAAGATGCCAAGACAGCCTCCTGGTGGGTTACCTTGGTAACCCCTTGTGTCATGTTTTAGAACATCCCGTGGCTGCAGTTTTATTTCAATTTGCATGTGCTTCAGTCAGCTAACTGTAGATTAAGAATGCCTGTTGTATAATCAACCTTTATTTTTTGCAGAATAAAAACCAAATATTTAAAATTACTGTTCAATACAGCTCACATTTAGTACTGCACATAAGAAGATTTTGTTCACTTATTTAGAATCATAGTATTTTTAGCATAGCATTCATAGTATTTTTAACAGCATTTTATAAACTGATTTTGTAATGCCATATAATTTAATACACAGAATAGGATACAGGTCATAGAGTGACTTCTTGTTCTCATCTTTGAAAAACATGTCACTTTATAATCTCTCAATAACAGCCATTAAAGATTTTTTTAATAGAACTTTTGGCATGTCCATTTAGGTAACATGGTAGCAATTCAAGATTATTTGATCAGTTAAATTGCAAATTTTAAACACCATCCAGTCAAACATTGAAAATATTTTAATATTTTGCATCTCAAAAGTCATATACTTTTAGCTACATTTAAAAATTAGTGATTTAATTTCATTTGCTTATGATTAAGATAGTTTAATGTGCATATTTGTGGAAGATAGTTTGCAATTTGTGTTCATCTTCAAAGACAAACATTTGCAGTGTCATTAAAAGCAAGGAATATAGAAAGCAGGGGAGGCAGGAAAACAGAGCAAAATTGTACATAAAGTTAGCAGTAAACCTGAAATGAAAGTAATCTCTCCAAGACACTAATATTTCTTAGGTATCAGAGTAAGGGTGATGTATCACTTTTCTCAAGAACAAAATTATCATCATGCATGTTTCAGTCTGCAAAATATTTCCTTTTTCTCTTTAGAGTTTTGGTATTCTATGATCATTTATGACATTCTGAGGAGAATATTCTGAGATAGATTTGTGACTTTCTTCTGTCTGACCCAGATTCACTATTGCCTTAAAATTAATAATCTTCTCTTTCTAACAAAGAGTCTCTGAAGAGCTTTTACTGAATAATTTTGAAATCCACCATAAATTGAGCTCTGTTTCCCTCTTCTGTTCCTTAGGGGCACATGAGAGCCTAGTTCACTATGTGCAGGATAATTCAGTTGCTCTTTTATAGTGTTTTTTTCTAGGCTCAGTTATCCTTACTATGACATATTACAGCTTAGAGTTGGAGAAAAATGATCATGATTTTTATATTTCCAAAATTCTCGTCATTCTGAGAGTATAGAAACTTATGGTATAGTGCATTCAATAAAGATTCTCAGAGCTGGGGATTTAGCTCTGTGGCCTAAGTGCCTGACTGGCAAGTGTGAAGTCTTGAGTTCAATCCCCGGTGCTGCAAAAAAAATAAAAAATAAATAAATAAATAAAAGATTCTTGTGTCTGAATATCACCCTTTGATGAGTATTCATAAAGCAATGAAATTCCTTTAGATATGTTTGTAATGGACAGTTTAATATGAAATAAACATCTCTACTATGGGCTGATGTTGTTTAAACTCCAAAGAGTAGTAAAACTACTTAGTTGCTGGTGTGAAAAGTTTTTGGAGTAGATAGTAAGTTGGAAGGGCTGGTACCCAGGCTAATTCATTTTGATAGCCTCATTCAGGTGATTCATAGTAGATGAAGTATTAAAACACAAATTTATCTAATACAAGTCTTGATCTTAAAACACTACTAAAGTCTCTGAACTTGAGTTTTTCATGATATCTGTCATTCCATCTCATATTTGTTTTAGTTTAGCTGTTTCCCATGCTTACATGCCAAAGACAGATTGTTTCTTTTATTACTACAGTAGGGTTAACTATCTCTGAATGGTAAAATTGTGTCTGGTTCTGAAGAGCTGTAATTGAGAGTATTTAGCACATTTAATCAAGTATGAGTTTTCAATTAAAATATTTAAGGACTTTACGTGCAGATGGATGGATTACTTAAAAACATTTCTCCTAGGTTGTGCCATATTGTCAGTCAATATTATTTCATGCAAATGTCCTCTTACTTTTGTTCTTTTACAACTTTATTGTGCCAAAATTTACTTACTACAAATTGCACACATTTAAAGTATACAATTGGATAAGATTTGACATGTGAATATACTGGAGACACTATCACTTCAATCAAGTTAATGAGCATATTTACCTGGCCCAAGT
>RJWT010009895.1:0-24718 GCA_004365215.1 Cuniculus paca | reverse complement strand
ACAATTCAAAGAAACATAACTTAAGCATTAAAAATGTGAGTGAAGAAGCAGTGGTCAAGACAAATGACATCAGGACTCTATTTACAGAAATAATTTTGGAGAACTTCCCAAGCATGGGAAAAGGAAGTGACATTCAAATAAGTGAGGCATGTAGAATTCCAGCTAGCCATAACCAAAACAAATCTACACCCAGACATATAATAATCAAGACCCCAGAAATTCAACTCAAGAACAGAATATTAAAAGCTGTTAGAGAAAACAAACAGATCACCTATAAAGGAAAACCCATTAGAATCATGGCAGACTTCTCAACACAAACCATCAAGTCAAGAAAAGGCTAGAGTGAAGTATTGCAAGTCTTGAAAAAAAACAAGTTCCAGTCCAGATTGATGTACCCTGCAAAACTTTCTTTCAAAGTTAATGGAGAAACAAGATACTTCCATGACAAAGAACAACTCAAGGAATTCATGACCACCAAACCAACCCTACAAAGAATACTAAAGGACATTCTAGAGAAAGATAAAAATGACCATGGTCTCAGGAGCAACGGCATTGGGGGACCATCAAGCAGGGGCAGTCAACTGAATGGAGAGGAAAAATAGGGAGCCAGTGTCAGGAAAATAGCATGGCAGAGACAACACAGTGCAAGAGGGCCATAACTATTAATGTAGATGGCCTCAATGCACCAATAGAAAGAAACACAGACAGAGTAGCTCACGGGACAGGATCCATCAATATGCTCTATACAAGAAACACATTTAACTAGAAAGAAAAATTCATAGACTGAAATGCCCTATGTGACAGGGAGCCAGAAAGACAGACAGATATACAGACAGACTAGGCCCTGCCTCCTAATAACATATTCAGCTATGGATCTACTGGTGGATTAATCCATTGACGATGTGGCTCCACCTCTGAACACTGATGTATTGAGGACTAAGTCTTCGACACATGATCCTTCAGGAGGCATTCCACATCCAAACCATTGCAGTTCTCTTTCTGGTCTGTTTTGAATGTGTGTACATATACCTGTGTGTATAAATATAGGTATAAGTTTGTGTACATTCACATGCACACAGCTGACAGTATGTTTCATGGTTGCTATTTTAAAACCTGCATTAGTGTGCCATATTGCATGCATGATAATAATAGTAGCTAGCATTTATTGACTAGCTACCTTGTACCTGGAGCTTTATTACCTAAATCCTTTCAAATTACTTACTTATGCAGAATACATTATTATTAGGAACCTCAATTTTAGGATATCAAGGCACTGCATAGAGATCGTTTGTACAGTTTTACACTGTTAGTAAGGGATGAGACTGAGTATTAATTCCACTGACCATGATGCTACATGGACTTTTCACTGTGTTACTCTGCAAGGTTTACTACTCTCTCAAAAGCACATTTCTGACACCTGTGATTATTAAATTCATAAATGTAATTCATTTCTTTTTGGACTTATGCCATATTCCACTAATCAAATGTAATATACAAACAACATTGCATGGTGGTTGAGATCCATGGAATTAAATAATGAAGTTTCTGTCTCATAGGACTGTTACAGGAATTTAAGTGGTTTACAAGGGGAAGGAGAAGGAGGAAGGGGACATAAAAAGAATTCAGATGTGTTATATACACGTACTAACTCCCCATGATGAGTGTTAATCATTCTGTACTGTGAGCATGCACTAATAAAAATAAAAAGGGCACCCTGACCACCATTTGGATTATAGGTGGCCAAAAGTGGGATGAATGGATGGATAGATGAATGCATAGATAGATTGATTGATTGATAGATAGATAGATAGATAGATAGATAGATAAATGGTTTACAATTAAATGGTTTAATTCAAATAAAGGAGGCACAACAGTATCTGGCACAGATTAAATGCCCAACAAAGGTTCATTATTATTCACTATTAACATATATTCACCACCTCCTATTGGCCCTAATCATTCTATTATTTCTACCTCTTCATTGTCCCATATATTGCCAGAGTAAAAGCCCTGTGTCTGTGTAGGAAAGTTTCTGTTGGACCTCTGTCTCTACAGAAGAGGGATTAATAGCTCTCAGAATATGCATGTTTTCAGTTTTACTTGAGCAGAGCCAGCTGTACTAGTTTATAGTCCCTAGTGTATTGTGTAGCAGTTCTCATTTCTCCACATCCTAACAGTTGGTATTGTCTAAGATCTGCCACTCTGAAGAATAGATCATGTTGAAGTGGTAAATTTTTATAACAACTTGAGATAGAATCATCATACTACAAAACTCATCCTTTTATAAAGTGTATAGTTTCATGTTGAGTAGTATATTCTCAAGTTGTACTACCATCACCACTATCTCATTTTAGAAGAAATTCCTTACCTATTAGCAGTCATTCCACATTTTCTCCAAACCCTAGCCTGTGGCACTGCTAATCTATTTTCCATCTGTATGGACTTAACCTATTCTATATATTTGAAATAAATAGAATCATATAACATATTTTTGTGTGACTGACTTCTTTCATTTAGCATGACTTTTTAAGGTCATCTGTATTGTAGCATATATCAACATTTCATTTCTGTTTATGCTCCAGTAATATTCCATTATATGAATATATCAGTTCGGTTTATCCATTCATCAGGTGATGAAAATTTGAGTTGTTTCTAGATTTGATATTTATGAATAATTCCAGTTTGAGTATTTGCATATGAATTTCTTATGGACGTATGTTTTCAATTATACATGTATGTATATATTTGGGAGTAGAATTTTGCTGGGTCCCATGGGGTATTTGTTAGCTTTCCCATTGCTGGGACAAAGGACCTGATATGCACAATTTGGAGGAGGAAGGGTTTATTTTGGTTCAGAGCATCGAGATGGCAGAAGAAAGCTGCTCAACCTGACAGCTAAGAATCTGAAAAAGGCAGGGGAGAACCAGAGACCCACTTCCTCCCCCTTGGCTTCACCTCCCAACAGTACATTCAGCTATGAACTCACCAGCGTCCTCATAACCAGTCACCTTTCAAAAGTCTTTTGGGAAACATTTTAGGTTTAAACTATTAACATTCTATCCCTGGTACCCAAAAGGTCCATGTCCATCTAATTAAGCAAAATGAATCATGTCCATCTCTAAGAATCACCAAGATCTTAACAGTTTCAGCATTGCTCAAAAGCTCAAGTCTTAAGTCTCCTGAAACTTAAAACACACTCTTAACTATGAGAACCTGTAAAAATCAAAAAGACAGTTAAATACTTCCAACATACCATGGCGTGGAGTAAATATTCACACTCCAAAAGGAAGGAATGAGGGAACAGAAAGGAATCAAACCAAAGTAAGTCCCAAACCCTACAATGCAAACATGAATTTCTTTCACCTGTTGTGGCTTGTGTCTAGATGTTCCCCAAACCCTCATATTGTCACAGGTGGGGCTTTTCAGAGGTGGCTGGATATGGAGTATGTGGTGCTGGGATCAGAGTGTGTGATTACTAAATTAGTCCACTGATTGGTTTGGTATCATTCTGGGTAGGATTAAGAGTACCCCACTCTGGGTGTGAGTGCTATCCACCTTAAGGGTCTGTAGCCTGGATAACATTTAAGGGACAGAAAGAGGGTCCCTGTCCCTGCTTGTTGCTTGTTATTTACTGCTGCTGCTGTTGCTGCTTGTCTTCTGTTCTGTGATGCTCCCCTGTCATGCCATCCTGCCTTGCAGCCAGCCAATTATGGACTGAAACCTCTATAAACTGTGAGTTAAATAAACCTTTCCTCATTTAACTTGGGGTGTTAGGTATTTTGTCTCAGCAATGAGAAAAGTAAGGCAAGCTCTATGTCCAGTATCAGAGCACTTGGTGGTATGATGTGAGCTCCAAAGAGCTCAGGTAGCTCAACCCCTATGACCTTGCTGGTTTGTGCCCTACATATCCTCTTTTGAACTAACTCTGTTCACTGCCTCCAGATTTCCTCATCTGATTTCACAAGTGCCTGTCATTTCCAGCTTCCTGGGATATCCGTTGAAGCTTCAGCTTCACTCTTATACCTTCATGCTTCACCCTCTCGGGGACTCCTGGCAGGAACTTCAACCCTGTTACACATTTTTGCTTGGCCCCCACAGCCTTCTTTTGAAATCTGGATGGAAGTTTTCATGTCCCCATAATTCTTGTATTCTGTATGCCTATAAAACCAGCACCATGTTTATAATGCCAGTCTGCCACCAGCTTAAGCAATAGCTAGTCTCCCTTGAATGATGACTGCATTGGTCTTTTGAGCACTTATTTGAGTAAACTCAGAGAAATACTTCCCTAGATTGCCCTGAGTGAGCAGGGCACTCTGGGGCACTGTTTTCAAGGCAAAGTCTTTCAAAGAAGATTATGCTTTTACGCCGTTGAGTCTGTGATGGTTGGGTTCAGGCCTTGCATGGATGCTTCCACAACATCTTTCCCAGTCCCAATGCAAACTATTTAGTTTCTTAATAATGGCACTAGTTTCTTCAGCAACCAAGCCTCTCTTAGCTTCTACTTTACACATGCTTCTTTTCTAGCCAGACTGAAAATTTTTCATATCATTTGGCTCTACTTTTGGTTCCCAGTGATGAATGTAAATCTGGCTAAAAGCAGTCAGAAGTACCTATGCCATAGAATAAACATTGAGCTGCCTTGAAATTTTCTCTGCCAGATTACTTAATCCACTACCTTTAAATTCAACCTTATACAAAGTCTTAATATGGACCAAATATACAAGTTCTTTGCCAGAATGTTAAACAAATGTCTTCTACTTCCCAGTACAGTCCTCAATCACACCTGAAACCTTATGAGCCTGGCCTTTACTATCTACATTTCATGTCAGCATTCTAGTCTTCTGAGCTCTGGCCAGAATTGTCCATAAAGCTTTTACAGCATTCTAGGTTTCTTTCATTGACATCTCCATGGTCAGGTATAGTCATAATAATGGCTCCATTGTTCTGAGACAAATTTTCTGTATTGGTTTTCCTGTTGATAGAACAAAGTACCTGACATGCATAAAGGAGGAATTCATTCTGGTCCACTGTTTCAGTTCATGTTTGACTGGCTCCAACGTATGAACAGCATGGTGGAGAACAGTTGCTCAACCTTCATCATCCAGGAAAGACAGGAAAGAGCCAGAGCAGGAGATACAGCTCCACGGGCACACCCCTAATGACTTATCTTCTCCAACTGGCCCCCACCTCCTAACAGCACAGTCAGCTATACATTTATCAGTGAATTCATCCACTGCTGAGTATAGCATTTCTATGATCCAGTCACATTCCAGAAGCCCCACTGATGAAAACATGAGACTTTGGGAGACATTTTATCCCTCAACCATAACAGATATTTATTCTGTGTTTAATATTTTGAGAAACTGCAGCCCTGTAAGGAATTCAAAGATTTTAATTTCTCTACTTTTTCACCTACCACATCTTGTGTACCTCATTTCCCAGATGACTAATGATGTTCGGTTTCTTTTCATGTATTTGTTCACATTTGCATCTTTTCATTTTTGAAGAAGTGTCTGTTAAAATCTCTTGCCTACTGTGAGAAAAAAGTAATTTGTCTATATTTGAGTCATACATATTCTTTGTGTATTCAGGAAATGAGCCTCTTGTTAGACAGATAACATAATTTTTTTCCCATTCTATAGGTTATCTTTTCATTTAATTGATATGAATGGGTAAATTTTATTGTTTGGAGTTTCATATGTTTGCTCCAAACTTCAACTTTAAAAATTGTGTCAATATTATCTGCTAAGCAGGAAACAAGCCTCAGAGTACTGATATGAATAACGCTATGAGTACATCGTATTCTGTGTATCAGAAACATGGTTCACAAAACCATAGACTTCTCATGGTTGTCTTGTTGAGCATTTCACCCAGTGGAAAAAGTTTAGTTTTGGTAAAGCAGAAGAGAAGCCTTAACACCCAATCTGAGTGGGATTTAACAATGGAAAGCTTTGAAAAGTTATTCTTATACAGCTATATATGGTATAACAACATTTTGGTCAACAGCAGACATTATATACAGCAGTGGTTCTGAAAGATTATTTGGGCCTAAAAAATTACTCCTGTCTAGTATTTTTACTGTGCCTTTTCTGTGCTTTGATGTATGTAGGTAACAAATAATCAACCATTGTGTTACATTTGCCTACTATGTTCAGTACAGGATGTACTGTAGTCTCTGGGATGTAGAGAGTTACATCCTAGCCTCCGGTAGGCTTTACCATTTAGGTTTTGTATAAGTGTACACCATGATGTTTGCAGTGACAAAACCAGCTAACAGTGCATTTCTCAGACACAGCATGATTGTCAAATGATGCACAGCTGTAATTTCCAAATACTGGTTGTTCAAAAGTATGTGAACTTCTATTTAACCTGACTTCTTCTTTTTTCTTCTTTTTGCCTCTTTCTTCCTTTTCTTCCTCCCACCTTCTTTCTCCCTGTTTCTGTTTCAGATTGAAAATGGCTCAAGCTTCAGTCAGCAAATTGACATCAGAGAAGAAAGTGGAAACAAAAAAAATCAATCCCACTGCTAGTCTGGTAAGATGCATTTTTCAACATAGCCTCCAGACTTTTCATTATAAATGAGGTGTTCCCAGAATGTCTAAATTTAAAGTATAAAACTCAGGGATGAAACAGTGTTTAGACCTTCAGTTCTCATGCAGAGTAACATATGGTAAAACAGAATATGTGAGGATACAGGAGCAAAACATGGCTTCATATGTTTCCCTGCAAACTCAACAAAGGTTATTTCTGGTAAGCCAAATTTCATCACTTAACATTTCATGTCCTTCCGTACTCCACCCACATCACAATTCTCCTTATTTTAAAGCATTTCTCTCCTGAAATGTGTTGTATTTACCATCATCAGTTCCTTTCCCCTCATTTAGGGAAGGGGCAGGATAGCCTATTTTGATGGTTGAGAAAGTTGAGCTGCAGAACAAGGATCCTGGTGAATTTCCTCCTACATATTATGGACGATAGAATAACTAAATGGTTAGGAACTAAGGATATTGGGAAAGAGACTGCCTAGATTCAAATTCCACTTAATAGTCATAAACCCTTAGCAAAGTTACTTCACTTCTTTCTCTTGAGTGGAAAAAAAAAAGGAAATAATATTACCTTGATTTAGGATTATTTTGAGGAAACTGGGAAAGTACATATAAAGTACCTTCCACATATTGGGAGCTCAGTAAATGTTAACTATTTTTCTTGTTACTGTGAGTTCCACCAGCTTTGGGTGACCCTGAGAATGAATGGTACTATCACTGTTTTCACTTTGGTTTTTAAGCCCAACCTTCTCTAGTTGGGTCTCATAACATATGTGATCCTTTCATAATGCAAGGTTGTTGGTTTTTTTTTTCTCTTGGGGGCTGCTGCTTAAATTTGTTTGAAGATCCAAGTGAAGTCTAAATAATAAAGTGAGATTGTTGTCCACAGTGTCACTACTAACAACTCCATCTATAGCTAAATGAGCGTTGCATGAAGTTGAACAAGGAGTGGAGGTGTTAGCCCCATAGAGGTGGACTGACTCAGTGTCCACTACCCCAGCCTGGGTGGATATAAGGTCTGTGCCCATGTGGTGGTGCATTCATTACCCTCATTTGTGTAATTTTCAGACCATGGACTCAGTTCTGCTTTTTATCTTCCTTCCTCATCAGCCTCTAGCCCTTTCTCTATATCATTTATGTGGGGCTCGATCCTGACTTTTACAGTCAAACCTGTGCCTTAGGGACAGATAATGGGGTCAACCCTGATAGACAAAATGGAAACTGTAAATTTAATGTGATGCTTTTTATAACTCAACCTACTCTGTGATCAAGCCCCCCAATTGTGATCTGAGGCTGTGGTAGGATTGTTACATTGTCTGTTTGTGAGGGTCATGGCAAATTAGGGAAGAGATTGTTAACTGATTTCTGATTCAATTTCGCAGTCAGGGATGAGTCCAAAGTCATGGTAAGTGTGTAAAAACTCATCAATTTGAGTTTATATCCAATCCAGTTTAGATATTTTTTGCAACACCACAGCTCCTAGCTCATAACCAACCAAAGGTTTGTTCTCAAAAGGTTTCTCTCTGCACCTGGACCTTCTGAAGGAGTACCCTTCTCCCTTTCCCTTCTAGCCTCTGTTTGCCCTCTCTGAAGAGCAGACACCCCCATCCTCCCTAGGCTTAGTTTATTTCTGTAGAGTTGTGGAGGCAGTGAGAGAGTGGAGGCAGAGAGAGTGAGAGTCCTTGCTTGTTTTATATCTTTCTTGCAGACCTCTGTGCCCTCCCCTGTTAGCAGGCTATCCCTGAGCTGGTGGTGCAGGGAGAGCAGAGCGAAGTATCTACGGCAAAATGGGAGCTTCTGTCATGCTGCATAGATGGAATCTGGTCATCTTCATTCTGCATGGCTATTGCTCATTTCTGCCCAAGTTGCTCACTGGCAGATACATTCAACTAGGAAATGAGGTTTTGTTCTTGCTTTTTTTGCATCTAGACTCCCTAAAAACTATTTCTTGAGTGTTCCCTAGTGCCAGCAGCTGACCAAGAATGGGGTAGGAGGAGTCATTGAGTAACATTACAAAATTACAGTCTTTTGTCACAAACAAGGGAAACAAAACAGACAGCCTGACATAGTGAAGATCAATGTTCTGGATGGGCATAGTTGGTTGACTGACTGGATGTTCACTTCTTGTTTCCTTGCTTGTGGGGGAGTAAGAATAATGGTTTAATAGGAGGAACAGGTAACAGGTTTTGAAGAAAGAAGGAAATATGCTTATTTCTAGGGCACTAGGTATAATTCTACTCAGCATTCTGGACCAGAATTTGAGAAATGTATTAAAATTTGAGAAAGACAAAAAAAATGAAAATAACAATAGTTCCCTTTTTTCCCTTAACAGAAAGAAAGATTGCGTCAGAAAGAAGCCAGTGTGACCACAAACTAAGATGGAGACATGAGAAAATGATGCTGGTGCAGATGAAGAACCTTGTATTCTCCTTTACAACCTCAGTGCTGCAGGAAATGCTTGAAAGATTTCTCATTAAATGTTTGCTTTGTTCAGTTCTTTCTGAGGGCATCTACAGCGAGTGCACTGTGTCTTCCTGTAAGAAGTTCCTTATTAAGCCACAAGAGCAATGAAAAGCTATTTAAGGGAACATTGAGGAATATTTGGTAATAGTTTCTTGTAGCAAGTCCAAACTCCACTCCACTATAAGACAAGAAGAAATACCAGAATTAAAAAAAAAAAATTAAGGGTTAGATTTCAGGCTTTCTAACCCATGTTCTGATATGTATAACCCTGTTATGGAAAGGAAAAGTTCTTTTATGACAGCTGCCTTGGGAGAATTCGGGCCTTGGTTTTTACATGTTATTATTTTGATTATTGTTCTTAATTTTGATCCCACTGCACCACACTCTAATACGTTTTTGACTCTCTGGTCAGAAACGTTGAAATCTACAACTGTTTTTTTGAGAGGCTTAAGACTGTATTTCCTAGAGTAGGGCAATGGTTTAATTGATGTTGGTCATGTAATGAAAAGGAAATAAAATGCACTTCGGTATAGGTAGACAGCTTATAAATAACCATAAATTTCATCATGAAAGCTGAGATATTAAGAATTAACATCAGCCATTGAGAGAGACCAGTTCTTTTGTTTTTCTGTCAGTGCCTTGTGGCTTCCTGGGGCTGTAGATAATCTGCTTCCCCTCAAAACAAAAGCAATAATATTTGAGAAGGGACAGCCTTGGGGTCAGACCACCCACTTGGACAGGTAACTCCTTGGCAAAGCACCTTTCATGGTTCAGATCCCTTGTGAATGGGAAGTGCTATCTTGACATGCAGCTCATTTCTACATCACCTTCTGAGACTTGAGGCTGGACCTCTCCCACTACCCTCCGGAAGCAGTTTCCAAACTCATTACTGGCTGCCTTTTGTCATGACCTTGGCAGGCAGGCATGTGGAATAAGTGAACTAGAGGTATTTGCTGTCAAAAAATTTAATGGTAGGGAAAAGAAGTTCTTCAAAGCAAAGTAAACAGCGGTGATTCCATTAATATTAAACTTTGAATGGAGTATCAGGCATAGGTAGCTTTTTCTGATCCTGGCTCTTGAGTCACAGAGGAAAATCACCTTCAACTTCTCCCTGACATGTTTCCTCTCAAGTCAACATTCCCTGACTCTGTCTTACAAGGGAAAAAAGAAAGGGGACCCGAGAGGAATTCAGAATACGATCAAAGACTGTCACTTTTAAGTTTCCCCTCTAGTTGGTGAAGAACAGCCTAGAGATGAGTAAAAATATTACATCTCTCCTGATCTGGCCACCTTGTGTCACCTGCCCCTTGCTCAGAATATTCCGAGGCTCTGAACTTGCCAGATGCTTGTGTGTCTTTCCAGGGTATGCCTGCCAGGCATCAGCCCCTCAGGGACACTTCTATTATAGATTCAGCTATTGAAAGGGGAACCATATTCTAACAATGCAGATCTCACAAATCAAGAATGAACTGTTAGTATCAAATCAAGGAACCTATGCCATATGTATGTAAGGGTCAAATGTCTTTCCTGATGGTTCAAAAGGAAGAAATGAAGTCAGGTGGTGGATGGTTTGTTTGTTTGTTTGTTTGTTTCAATTTGAAATGAAAGTGACAAACAATAGACCAAGAGGAAAGGAACTTATGTGACTAGAAAGATTTGAAATTGCTTTTGAACAAGAAGCTTTTCCTACTGCTTTCCTACATACTTTTTCTTCATTCCCATTTAACGCATGAGAACTGAGGGAATTCACCAACTTTAGGGGAATTCCACCTACAGCCATCCTGGGCTTGATGATGCTCCTGCTGGCCTGGTGCAAAAGAAAAGTTCCAGTTTGGCCCATTCAGTGAAAATCTGTGTGGTCAGCACAGTCAGCTCAGGTCAGCTCCTATAGGTCCTTACAAGATTGATGAAGAGTAGTAGGGGTGAGGATACTCAGTGGGATCACTGCTGCCCACATCAGGCCTCTAAGTAGGATGCTCCTGAAATTTCATGGAGGTGTCATTGTACCCTTAAGGACACCATCTCAATGACCCAATGCTGAAGCATAACTGATGGAAACATTAATTTGAGAGTTAGACAAATACAGTGGGTTCAAAGCCAGCCTGAACTGCATAGTGAAACCACATCTCAAAAAGACAAAAAAGAAAAAGAAAGAAGGTATGGCCAAGCACAAAGGGTCACAGGTTATGGACAGCCCAGAAGACCATAATTACATTTTACACATCGGCTATTTCGCCTGTAGGGACCTGACCACTGAATGAGTAGATTGGATAAAGAAGTGAGCTTTCATTCACATCAGCGTCTTTGTCCTCATAAGGAAATCCGCAACACAGCTGAAGCAAATCCATGTGGCCAAGCTCATAGAATTTGAAAAGAATGGATCTGTTTCAGCTTTTCCAAAATGCAGATAACTTGATGGATGCATTTCTAACTAGAGAGAAAAAATTCAGCTGCTTGATTATGATAGGAAAAGCACCTTGAGAAACATGGTGCAGCACATCTTTCTCCTTTAGCCTCATGTAGCAGTATCTCTAACTGCAGTAGCAGTTAAGTCAACCCATACTCAGGCTGGGTGCACAGCTATCTGTGAGTGAGAGGCCCATTTTGTGTCATTTTTGAATATGCATCAGCTGTTAAAGACACACAATTTTAGTTTCATGGTTCTTCATTTCCCTTACCAAGGAGCGGGCAAGCTACCAAACTCTTCCAGATCAATGCTTTGCTTAAGAGTAGTGAGTTTAAGAGAGTTTCAATACGTTACATGTGAAGCCAATTCACAAATTTCCCAAGACTCTTATTTATTCCAAGACTCTTAACCAAAAACATGATATAAACTTTGTATTTGGGGAATTTTGTGTGGTTCGCAACTTAGAAATATGTATTAAAAGGCCAGCTATCTAAATCTGTCCTTTAAGACACCATGAGGTTTCTGTCAGCAGAGGCCCCAGGAAAGCAAATCAAGCCTCATGCAGTAAGTCTGCTGTCCACAGGAAGGACTGACTGAATTGCATGTTCTAGCAATTACTGATCTATGGAAGACTGACTCAATCTCAATTTTTTATATGAAAGTGGTGAAGACATCAATTTATTCTACATTCTATCTATGCTCATATAATGTCCTAATTTTTAAATCTTCTCTTCAATATAGAGAAAATCCAAAGGCTAATAATCCAGCTACTTCTCTGAGTTTTTAATGAAACTGGATAGTATTGGGGTAGCAAAATGCAATGAGCTTATAAAATTAGGCTGAAATTAATATCCAAAGAATTTGACATCAATTAGATAGCCTCTGTCACACTTCAGCTGTCACATATGCTGAAAAGTTCTCTAAATTCTACCTGTGTAGACATTGGGTTGGGGGGGGGGATCTCTACCTTTGAAACTGTAAGAATGTCTGGGAAGATGAATATTTTTCCCCATAGATAGTATGAGTTTTCAATTCATTATTTTGCACTTAGCATATCAAGGATGAAATCAAATGTTTTCTGGCATGCATTAGCAGCAGTTTGTCAACATGTTGTCAACTTGCTTCCTTCATCATTTGCTTCCATAGATTTCCACCACTTTCTTCTTATAAGTCAAGTGTATTTTTGATTATTCAGCCAGGTTAGCTCTTCATGTCCATCTTTCCAAAACAAAAGAAGATTCCCATAGACCTCTGAGTACACCAGTATGTGACCCTCCACCCCAAGGCATGCATAAGAGATGTTCTGGAACGAATGACACTCTGGAAACTCTTGGGGTACATTTTGAATTCTGGTTTCTTTCCATGAGATCTTTCCATGAGATATAGCATACAAAAATTGTACTCCTCAATAAGGAACAAGAAAGATATTTAAAATCTTTATATGTTATAGTTCTGTGTACTATAAATAGATCTTTTTTTCCTTTGTTGCCAACTTGTCCCTGGATATGATCTTACTTTTTCATCTGACTACCAAGACATAAAGAGGGTAAGCCCAGTTCCACTGAAATATGCGTCTAGGAAGACAGAAACTTTAAAATTAGAAATTGGATTATTTTTACAGAATCTTTAGAGAAAGAATGTCGCTGATTCATCTGAGTTCCTTTCATTGGGTTGTAATTTAGACTAGTGTGGGAAGCACAGTCTCCTTGAACATTGATTTAGGGGATCATGCCTTGGCCTGGAAAATAAGCATTGTCCTGCTTGCCTAGACCCTAAGTGAAAGCAGTTAGCATCCTAATATGCATCAGATGTGCCAGAAATGTACATTTTTTCAGTCCTTAAAAGTCTGATTTTCTTAGTGACACTCTGGACCTTGGATGCTGCTTTCTAACATGCATTTGCTCTATATAATTGTCTTCATTCAGTCTTGTAGATTTCAAGCCATGGGAGAAGGGAGTAAGCAGAAGGCAGAGGAGAAGAAACTTTGAAAAAGCCCAGTACAGTGTTTCGTTAATACAATGCATTCTGTTAGAAAGTTGTTGAATTTTGTCTTCATTGTATCATGGACAAGTTTTTAATAGTATTTTGTTTTGTTTTGTCTTTTGGAACCGGGGAACGAACTCACGACCTCGCGCTTACCAGGCAAGTGCTTGAGCCGTTAAGCTAAATCCCCGACCCCAAGGACACGCGTTTAATAGAAATTCAAGTAACCTGTATTAGGTAAAGGGAAGTGCCCAATATATTGTATTGGCTAGTGCCAGACATTAAACTGGTAAAGCAAGTACCCCAGTGATGTTGGTCTGCACTTGGTTTAATAGCTGAATTTCACATTCATTTCCATAGGGCTGCTTGTCCACAGACATTCATGTTTTCTCTGTGCAAGTTTCAGCATTTAACTTTATAATGTTTTTCTCCTTTCAGTACTTACGTTTCAGCCTCCCCTTGGCTCACATGCTACAGATCTTCTTTCTTGACTGTGTCTTTACAGTTTCTCCCAGATCCAGGCTCTTTTGGCCTCTTTGCATCATAGACACGGAATGTCTCCTTCCGCCCTTACTCCGCCCTCTCACACCCCTGTTCCCCTGCTCAGCCCTTTGGGCAGGGAACTACCCTGTCACCGAGGAGCCCCAGTGAGATACAGGGCTGCGACTGCCTCTTGTTAATGTCAGCACCACCTCATCACTTAGCAAAGGGAAAATCCATAAAAGAGACGGAAAAATGCATTTTTTTTCATTTTATTCTACTTTTAAAAAGTTGGGGTGGCTCAGAGTGGTTCTAGTCCTCAATTTCTCATAGATTTTGCTTTAAAACTGTCTAATTAGAGGACTTGTTTTGATTAATGTATAAATCGCCATCTACGATATGTAAGACTAAATTTTTGACTCTTAACTCACTATGCTGCTGAACAAACTGACTTCTTTTCAAACATTTTTAATCATAATGTTTTTGATTGCCACTCTGTTCTTACTACTACTCATCATTCAAACATCTACCCCTAATCTGAATCAGGATGTTGACATTGTGTGGTTATTTTCAGATTAACGGTAACAATTACATTCTTTAAAGCACTTGAGGAAAGTGTCAGCGCGTCCTAAGTAGTCCCCTATTTGACTTGATAAAATCTTGGCCTTTCTGTTTAATTATTAGGTCAGTTTGTAAAGTAACTTTAAAGGATTTTAAGCAATAGTGAAGACAGTCTGGGAAAGAAGGCACTTTAAAGACATGAAACCTTACATTACATGCTCTTGGATATTATGAAACATAAGCTAATTGGATTCAGGTATTTTTCCCTTTAACCTTTTAAAAATATGTATTTCTAATTTGTTTGCATATTTAATTTTGTCAGAGCTGAGAAATGCTCATGAGTTGAATTTGTAAATGTTATTTGCAACCAAATGAAGTATTTATTTTTAAAAAGAAAGGGTGATGGAAAACCAATGTTGATTTGTATATAATGAAAGTGTGTGCGTGTGTGTGTATTTTTTTTCTCCCTTGACACTTGGTCAGTGTATGAAGTGTATTTTTGTACATAATATATATTGGTTAGAAAAATGCAGATTGTTTATGCAAAGCATTTTATCTCTGTGATAGGTTATATTTACCCTAATCTATTGATACCTCTCTTAATTTGTTTTAAGAAATAGAACTATATTTTTTGGAATTCACGGAGAATTGCATTCATGGCTTCCAATTGTAAATATGCTAAATATACTTTAATAAATCTTGGTTTCATGTCCCTCTGGCATTCAAAGCAGATTTGATTTCAAAAGGCATTTAAAGCAATAACATAATAGTACTTTAATATGGAGAACATCAGTCATTTCTAACTTATTTTGCCATTCATTTGCAGTATTACTACTGAGCTATAAGAGCTGGATTCCAAGTAGTCCATCATTTATACTTTCTTCTTTCATCCCTGCCCACCCTACCAACACTGGGCAGTCTAGCTAAGCATTCAAGTCTTACCAACAAGCAGGTAAACCCAGCCAGGTATTGTCTCAGCTAGACTGGCCCAGAAACAATATAAACTGAACATAAACTGCCCAAGAAAAAGAGCACACAGGAATTGGTGGCTTCGGCTTATGGGTTGATATACTAGGAAACAGAACAGAAATGTAATTGTCCATATTCTGGCACCAAGCACAAAGTACAATTTCTTTTCAAGGAGTGACATAAAGCAAGCAGATATTTTAGGAACAAAAACCTAGAACACTCTCAAGAAAAAACACTTTTATTGAAATGCAAATATAGTTATGTTTTGCATAAATTCTACTATTCAATGTTTTTGAGTTTTAGATGTTTGGTGAAATATGCACCCATTATCTATAGCAACATTGAAAAGACATGGTTATTATCTAGAAAGATACTTCATCGCTAGGAAATTTTCTAAATCATAAGACACTGGAGACCATTTATCTCTGTATAGGAGTTCAGTGGACTTGCTGAAAGTTATACTCAGTGAATGAACCACACCTCGGCCAAAGCCCTTCTGATTGCTCAACTTGTTCATCAAATTAAACTATCCTTTTCATTCTACTACTCCTTTATAGAGAAATGTCTTACAGTTGTTGCTGGTAAAGAAAGGTCTGCATACTCCAACATTCTATAGAAACCTTATGGATACTGGGTTCTGAATTAGAGCACCTGGGAAAGGGTGAGGACCTTTGTATCCTAAGGACCTAGTGCACCTTAGGGACAGTTTCCTCTCTGCTTTAACCAAGATTCACTCTCCCATGCTGAATTTAGAGACAGACATTTTTGCTTGTGTAGTTCACAGTCCAGCTAAACAGACTTGGACTGTTTTGTGCTACAGTAACAGAATACACTAAAACTGGGTACACAGTTTAGGGGCTCACAAGTTCAAGATCAAGGCACTGGCACCTAGTGAGGGCCTTTTTGCTGTTATCACATGACAGAAGAGCAAAGAGGAAAAGAAGGACCCCTCTAGCCATTTTACCATGAAATTAACATGACCCATGAGCCCTCTGATCAACTCACCTCTTAAAGGTCTCACCTTTACATCCTATGACAATAGCAATTAAGCTTCAACATGGATGGGCTCAGGCAGGGACAAAAACTCAAATCATGTTTATGGAAATAAAAGGCTTTAAAGTTGACTTGCATGAACCCTGCCTGTGTTGCCTTACTCTGGGCATCTCTGAGTCTAAATCTTCTCAAGGTAGGTAACATTTGCTCACCAAAATACTCTAAAGCAGTGGATTAAAACAACAATCAGTTCTAGTGTCTCATGATTTTTGTTGGTTAAGAATTTGGGAAGGATCAACCTAACTGGGTAGTTGTTCTTTGGCATCTCATAAGGTTGTCGTGATATGAAATCATGTCTATCCACATCTGGAAACTGAAAGCCTTGAATGGGGCTGGAGATGCTGTTCCAAGGGCTGACTCTGCTGGCAGCTTGGTGCTGGCTGAAGGCTGGAGGTTTCAGTTCTCCACAAGAGCCTCCTGAGTCGTGCAGGGTGAAATGTAATGCCTGTGGGGTTTTGTGTTGTTTTCTATTGTGTTTTATTTTGTTTGTTTTGCTGGGAATTGAACCCTGGACTTCACACATGCTAGGCAAGCTTTCTACCATTGAGCTACATTCTCAATCCGTAATGCTTTGTCATGACCAGGGTTCAGGAGTCACGTGCAGGCAGTCACCACATTGTATTGGTTAAGGCATTTACAAAGTCTTTCCAGGTTAGGAAGAATAGAGAACTAGACCCTACCTCTTGATGGAAGAATATCAGCACTGCATTGTAACAGTATGTAGATGGATGCAACTATCTTTGAGAAGTGCAGTCTGTCACAGTGGCTTGTCCTGTCTTTATCACTCTGGCCTTCCTTTTGCTTTTGTTCTCACTTTTGTCCTAAAACTAAATTTCAAATTTCTGTTTCAAAAAAGTCCTTATTTGTTTTCTGTAAGTCTTCCCTCCCTTCATTTATCAGACTACAGACTTTTTTCTCCTCTGGATAGAAGAAGCATTCTTTTCTTGATTTTTAATTTGTATTATTATATGCTTGCAGTACATACTGATTACATTCATTTTGAGGAACTGGTTCATGTATGTAACACATCTCAAATATCTTCCCCCTTCTCCTCCACCACCTTTTTACAAAAATTTTCTTGCCAACATCAGATTCATTTATTTATCATGTAAGTTCTCACAATGTGAACTATCATATATACACATTATATACACATTATATATACATATATACACATTAATACACATACACATTAATAGTCAGACTTAGCAGGCCAGAAACATTTATAAAACACATGAGACAGTTATATTTAATCAAGATACACTTTTTGATACATTGTCCATGCTGGATTACAATAGCTTTCTTCTCTCTCTCTCTCTTTCCTGTTATGTTTTACAGTTTATTTATATAAGGGATTCTTATACAAGAGAAACCAGGCAATATTTTAAACTTGGGTGCCTGATTTACTTTGCTTAACATTATGGTCTCAAAGTTCATTCATTTTCTTACATGTGACTCAAGTTTATCCTTCTTTATGACAGAGTAATACTCCACTGTGTGTAACTACCACACTTCTTTATCCATTCATATGTTGATGGACATAAACTGCTTCATATGTTCATATGTTGATGGATATAAGCTGCTCCCAAGATTTAGCTATTGTGAATTGTGTTGCTACAAACATGAATATGCTATACATCACTGTGATATGATGTCTGTCACTCTTTCGGGAAAATACCTAGAAAGAGAATAATGGGGTCAAATGAAATTTCTATTTTTTTTATCTTTTGAGAAAACTCCCTACTGATTTCTATAGTGGTACTACCAGTTTATACTCATAACAACAATGAAGGAGTGTTACTTTTTCCCTGCAGACTCTCCGGCACTTGTTACTGGATGATTTCTTGATGATAGCCATTCTTTCTGGAGTAAGATAAAATCTCAGTGTTGTTTTAATTTACATTTCTCCAATGATGTTTGCTATGGTTTGTGTCTATGTGGCCCCCCAAGCCTCATGCTGTCATGGAGGCAGCTGAATCTAGTGTTTGTGATTGGTTTGTTGTCTAGCTCTGGGATTAGCGGTGTGAGTGCTGCACCTGCCCAGGGGTGGAGTTGGCATACTATATAAGAGAGGGAAGAAGGTGTGTTTGGCTCTCCTCTTTTGCTTTTCCACTATTGTTGCTTGCAGGCTGCCACAAATGGCTGTTCCTCAGCCATGCCACCCTGCCTTGGAGTCAGCTGAGTATGGACTAAAATCTCCAAAACTGTAAGAAATAAACCTTTCCTTCCTTCATTTTGGGCATCAGGTATTTTGTCTCAGCAATGAGAGAAAAGTAACCAAGACAAGGTTGAACATTTTTAATTATTTTATTGGCCATTTGTACTTCCACATCTGAGAGGTGTCTGTTCACTTCAGATGCCAATTTTTTTATGGGTTCTTTAAATTCAGGGATCTAATTTGTTCAAGTTCTTTACATATTCTAAATTATAGTCCTCCATCTGAGGAATAACAAACTTTTTTCCCATTCTGCAGGTGGTTGTCTCTTTACTCTGTTGGTGGTTTGCTCTATTGTCCAGAAGCTTTCCTATTTGATATCATTGCAGTCATTGATTCTTGGTATTATTCCACATGGAACTGAATTCTGTTAAGAAAATCTTTGCCTACATCTATCTCTTCAAGAGTTTCACTTTTTGTCTTCCAGCAGATTAAGGGTTTATGTTTCAATATTTAGATCTTTGATCCATTTTGTTTTTAGTTTAGTGCATGGTGGGAGATATGAGTCTGGGTTCAGTCTTAAGTATGTGGAAAGTCAGTTTTCCCAGCACCATTTGTTAAAGAGGTCATTACCTCTCCAACAGAAATATGTGGCCCCTTTGTCATAGATAAGGTAGCTAACTTTTCCTGGAGCTGTTTCTGCATCCTCGATTCTTTTCCACTGATTCACAAGCATGTTCTTCCTCCACTACCATGCTGATTTTATCACTGTAAATTTGTAGTATAACTTCAACTGTGATATTGTAGGCCTCCTGCTTTGCTCTTGTTGCCCAGAATTGCTTTCATAGTCTAGGTCCCTGCAGGTTCCATATAAATTTTAGGATTGCTTTCTCTAGTTCTGTGAGGAATAGTATTGTTATGATTGGGATTGCATTAAATTTGTATAACAGCTTTGGAAGTATGGCCATTTTGACTATATTGGTTTTACCTCTTTAAGAACAGGGGATATCTTCCCATTTTCTGATGTCCTCTTTGATATCCCTTTTTTGGAGTACTGTATTTTTTATTGTAGAGATCTTTCACTTCCTTGGTTAGGTTAATTTCTAAGTATTTCCTTTTCCTTGATACTACTGTGAAAAGGTGTTACTTCACCAACTTTCTCAGTGAATTTGTTGTGGGTGTATGGCAATGCTATTGATTTTAGTTTTGACTTTGTATCTTGCTATGCTACTGAATTTGATTATTAATTCTAAGATTTTTTTGTTGGAATCTTTGGGGTCTTCTATGTAGAGCATCATATCATCTACTAATAATGATGATTTAGCTTCTTTTCTAATCTATATCTTTTATTTTTTCTGTCTAACTGCTTTGACTAATGCTTTGAAAACTATATTGAACAGGTATAGTGATAGTGGGCATCTTTGTCTTGTTTCTGCTTTTAGAAAGAAAGTTTTCAATTTCTGTATTTAGAATGATGTTGGCCATTGGTTTGTCATAGACGGTGTTTATCAGTTTGAAATAAAGACATTCTAAACCTATTTTCTTCAGGGTTTTTATCATGAGTGGGTGTTAGATCTTGTCAAATACTTTTTCTGTATCTTTTGAGATGAACCTATGATTTTTGTTCTTCTTTCTGTTTGTGTGTATATTACACATATTGATTTGAGTATGTTAAGCCATGTCTCAATACCTGGAATATATCCTACTTGGTCATGATCTATGATCTTTTGAATGATTTTGTGCTTTCTGTTTACCAATATCTTACTGAAGTTTTTGTATCTACAGTATGAAAGAGGCCAATACCTGTAGTTCTCTTTTTTGGTTGTGTCCTATTCTCATTTTGGAATCAGGATAATGTTTGCTTCAAGGAATGACATTGAGAGTGCTGCTTCCTTTTGATTTCATTAAAGAGTTTGAGGAGTATTGGTATCAGATCTCTAAAGTTCTTGCAGAATTAGGCAGTAAACCTGTCAGGACCCAGGATTTTATTTGTTGGTAGTTTTTTTTTACTTCTTCAATTTCATTGACTGATATCTGATTATTTAAGATTTGTGAATCTCCTTGGTTCAGCTTTGGTTGTTCATATGTATCTAAGAGTTTATCCATTTCCTCTGGATTTTCCATTTTACCAGAGATTGGGTCTCAAAGTACTTACCAATGATTTTATGGATTTTGGGAGAATCTGTTGTGATTTCACCTTTTTTGTTTTTAGTTGGATCGTTTTGGGTATTTTCTTCTCCTTATTTTGGTAAGTTTGGCTAAGGGTTTGTCTATTTTGTTTAATATTTCAAAGAACCAGCTGTTCAATTCATTGATTCTTTGTATTGTTTTAGTCTCAATTTCATTAATTTCTGCTCTGACATTTATAATTTCGTTCCTCACACTAGCTTTGGATTTGGATTATTCTTGTTTGTCTAAGACCTTGAGGTACATCATTAGGTAATTTGCTCTGTTTTCCTGATGCAGAAATTCACCGCTATACGCTTTCCTCTTAAAACTGCTTTCACTGTGTTTCAGAGGTTCCTGTATGTCATACTGGCATTATTGTTTCTTTGTATGAAATGTCTGATTTCTTCTTTAATTTCATCTGCCACCTATTAATTATTCAAGAAGGCATTATTCAATTTCCATGTGTTTCAAAGTTTCTGTAATGTCTTTGTCACTGACTTCTAGTTTTCTTGCACTGTGATCAAATAATATACATGGAATAATTTCAGTTCTTTTACATTTACTTAAGCATAATTTATGGGCTCTTATGTGGTCTGCTTTGGAGAAAATCTCATGTTCTACTTACAAGAATGTGTATTCTGTTGTTTTTGGATGGATCACTCTAAATATTTATGAAATCCATTGTTTGATGGTTTGGTTCAACTCTGATACTTTTTTCTTGATAATTGTCTAGTTGAAATGTTCATTTGTGACAGTGGGGTATTGTGGTCTCCCATTACAATTATATTGGCATTTATTTGATTTTTCATGTCCACAGTTGTCTCTTTTATGAAATTGGGTGTGCCAATTTTTGGTTCATATATGTTCATAATTGTTATCTCTTACTGATGAGTTGTTCCATTAACTAATATGTAGTGACTATCTTTGTCTCTTATGATCAGTGTTGGCTTGAAATCTACATTGTCTGATATTAGCTACTCCTGCTTTTTTCCAGTTTCCTATTGCATTAGATATTGTTTGCCATCCTTTTGTTTTCAATCTGTGAGTTTCTTTTTTAATTAAATGTGTTTCCTGCATATTGCATGTCATTGGGTTTTGTTTATTGATCCATTCTGCCAATCTGTCTTGTTTGAGAAGTTGAAATTATTCATTCACATTGCAAGTTATTATGAACAGGTATTGACTTAACCATCCTTTCATTATTTTCTTGTTGCTGGTTTCTTAATTTTTCTCTCTAATATTTAGATACTCATCCTACAAAGTGTATTCATTCTTTTAGACTTTTTGTCATTTTTGGGTTCATCATTTCTTTCTAGGCTGTCCTTAAGAATTTTTTTGCAATGCTGATTTGGTGGTAATAAATTTTTTGAGGTGCTCCTTGCTGTGGAAATACCTTACTTCTGCATCAAATCTGATAGAATATTTTGCACAATACATAAGTCAAGGATAGAAGTTGTTACCTTTGAGGATTGAAATCCTTTGCTTCTAGTTCCCTAACCTTTAAAGTTTGTACAGAGAAGGTTGCTGTAATCCTAATGGGTTCACATTTATATGTGATTCATAGCCTTTCTCTAATACCTTTTAAGATTTTATCACTGTAAAAGACTTCTGTTACTTTGAGTATAACATGACATGGAGAAGTTCTGTTTTGGTCATGATTGTTTGGGGTCATATATGCCTCACTTACTTGTGTTATTTCTTTTACTACATTTAGGAAGTTTTCTGTCATTATTTCTATAAATGAATTTTTTTGATTTTAAAGAAAAAAACAACAAAAACAAATACAAAGTTTCAAAATAAGATTGTCAGAGAGTAACAATGGTTAGTACATTGTGTATTGTTATCTTCAAAGTAGTTGCTCATATTAAATGATATACACAAGAAAAATTGATCAAACAGTATAGGCACAAACCTTTCTTTTAGTTTGATTCCCCGTGCACACACACACATACACACAAAAACACACATACACAAATGATAGTTTCACTGTAAATGAATTTTTGATGCCATTCATGCTGTCTTCTGATTTTTCCCTCCTTCCAGTTATTCTTAGATCAGTTTTTTATGCATCATCTAGCAGCTGTTGGATCTATTTTTCATATTCTGTTGTTTTAAGAGCACCTTTGAGTAGTTGGTTGTTACAGGCATCATTGTCTCCCAGCTCTGAAACTTTGGGCTCATATTGGTTGCTTCTATTGCCAATACTTTCAATATACTTTTTAATTTCTGGACTTCTGATTGAAACCTTTTGATGAACTCTAATTTTTTGGTAAATTGGTTGTTAATGTTGTGTATCATTTCATTTACCTTGTCTAGCTTTATATTATTGTCTTCTGATAGCTCCTCCTTCATTTTAGTTATCACTTTCATTTTCTGTTTAGTTGTATCTTCTATGATACTGCTAAGTATCTCTTTAATCTGTTTTCTAACATCTTCTGTTATCCTTTTGAGTAATGTGAGTTGGTGTTACCTATGCTATTCTACCCCTCCACACCCCTGGATGGGCTTCAAGGGAGTTGGGAGTAAGGGAAGCCATTTTATTGCCTTTTCATCTCATGCTTCTATTGATTGTTTGCTTGTTTGTTTTGTGGTAAGGTTTGTGGGCATTTAGTGTATAAAGACTTTATCACTAGTATAGAGATATCTTTGTTTTTGAGTGACATAGTTTGGGCTTGTCTATAATCCTTTACCACAGCCCCAAGTTTCAACCTTCTTGGTTAATTTGGGACGGAAGGATGCAATATAGTTAGCCCAACAATCAAGTTTGCTGGAAATGTACTCTAATACTGTGAACATCAGAAAGGTATCCAATACAAATTGTATATTAACATATCATAACTATGAATTATATACCGCCCTTAATCCTAGAGATGAAATCCACAATGATGGTATAAACACTAAGAAAACCAATTTATTGATGTACAGTTCATATGTATTAAATGCAACTGCTATATCTCCATTAATTATTGAAAAAAAGAATTCAACAGTAATTTTACAGATTAACTATCAAAGCATTCCTAAATTTTATGTTTATACTATTAAAGATGTAGGACTTGGCACTGGGGGAATGTCAGATGAAAACCAAAACCTTAAAGTCTATAATATGAGGAGGAGAGAGAAGTGGTGCAAAGAATCTTATTTAGGAGTTGTTATAGTTTGTATCTAGGTGACCCCCAAAGCCTCATATAGTTATGGAAGCAGCTGAATCTAGAGTTTGTGATTGATCCATTGTCTGGTACTGGGATTGGAGGTGTCAGTTCTACACCTGCCCAGGGGCAGAGCTGACATACAATGTAAGGTCCAGAAGGAGGCATGCTTTTTCCCTCTTTTGCATGGTTTGCTCTTGCCACTTGCAGCTGCCATAAACAGCTGCCCCTCAGCCATGCCACTCTTCCTTGGAACCAGTTAAGTATGGACTGAAACCCCCAAACTGTAAGAAATAAACCTCTCCTTCCTTCACTTTGGGTGTCAGGTATTTTTGTCTCAACAATGAGAGAAAAGTAACCAAGACAGAATTTGGTACCAGTGGAGTGGGGTCGTTGCTGTGACCTTTCCTGACCATGTGGTTCAAGGGCTTTTGGGAGTGGCTTGTGGGAAGAGTTTGGAAAGGTTTGGAGATTTCACCTGAGAGAGTAAAGCTGGACTGGCTTAGGCTGTTCTGCATAGGAGATTCTGGTCAGAGCTCAGGAGACCAGAAGGCTGATAGCCTGCCAGTGAAGACCAGGCTTGGGAGGTTTCTACTGGAAAGGACAGCACTGGTTGTTGGACTCTACGCAATGTGTGTTATGGCTTGGCAGAAAGTTTGTCTGCATTTTGCTTGTGTCCAGAGACTTTGCCTGAGACTGAGATTAAGGGTGGCAGACTGATTAATCTGGCAAAAGAAATTTCAAGGCAGTGGAATGTTGAGGCTGTGGCATGGCTATTGTTGGTGGC
>RJWT010009894.1:0-24734 GCA_004365215.1 Cuniculus paca | reverse complement strand
AACAATGAAAAACAAGTAAGAATGTTAGCCAAATAAAAAGCTGTCAATCATCTTATTTAAAAACCCTTAACACCACTCAGAGAAATGTATGCTGAGTGTATATTTCAGCATGTAATCCCTGGAAAATACTCTGCTGCGAATCCTTTTCCAAGCGTAAGTATAAAGGTCTGTGTTTATGTGATTTTTAAAAATTCGAATTTGCCTCTCTGTAAATTTGGAAGGTACAACAGTTTGAAAAACAGTGAAAATTACTGAATAACTATAATATATATTACCTGAAAAGTAATTATTCAGGAGAAAAAGTCTCATTTTGCCTAGAAGAGAAATAACTAACTGACTGATGGCAAGATACCCCCAGAAGTGAAGTTTTCTGACAGGGTAGATAAAAAGTTTTATTATAGAACATTTCCAACTAAAGAACTGTGAGAAATCAAGCTCAATTCATCAAAAATACATTATCAGACTTTACCTAGAAGCATCTTACTTTGCATATTCAAATGTCCACAATTACTGGCAAGCCAGCTAAGTGGGCCCCACACTGGACAGTAGGACCAAGGAACGGTCAAACTTGCACAGCCCAGAGAACAGGTCCTCCCTGTCCACACGGGCAATCATAAGCTCCATACACTGGTATCCTGTGGGAAACTGGACTCACATTTGCTAGAAATCTCCAACTTTAAGAGACTCTTAATGCTGCAATTTTTATCTGAAAATTTTCAAATTAAAAAAACAAAAACAACATTATGTGGGCCAAACCAAACAAGCTTTTGGTCTGTGAGAGACCAAAGCTCTCACAGCCTGTTGCTGCTACTTTCCGGTGAAATGCTAGTGACATTCACAATGAAGAAGAGATAGGAATACTCATGCATAAGTCTGTGATTTGCCATCAACCATCACAATAAGATTTTAAAAGATACTTGCATGAGCAGCATCACAGAGAAATGGACTATTTTTTCCAGGTTTCTTTTCTTTTCCTTTCCTTCTTTTTTCTTTTTCATTTTACTTTTTAACTAGTTGAATTTTTCTCCAACTCCCTATTACTGCCAATGCTGGTGAACTTGATGCTGTCCCAGTTTTCCTAGACAGTTCAGCCACTCAGCACAGTGTTTCCAGAAACTCCCCTCTGCCTCCTTTCTTCCAGGAACACGATTAGAAGAGAAACAAGGAAGTCAAAAGCCAAGGAAATCAGAATGCCTTAGCTAAGCTGCTTGACTCGTGTTCGCTGTGTGAGCCCCATATAGTCACAAGCATGGGCCTGGTGTGTTTTTCTGCAGCTGGGCTGTGGGGAAGCGAAGAGGCACAGGTCCCAGTCTCCTCTAACACACCAGCCCCAGGGAGGAGGCCTTCGAAGAGAGACAGAAGGGAAAACCAAGAGAGGTCTGCCTTTGTCCCAATCAAACAGTTCTGTTTAAATCACTTTATTTCTCCAGCGGAACCTCTCAGGCATTAAGGCCTTGGGTCTTGGAGCTCATACCAGAGGTCCTCTTCCTTGAGGGATATCTGGGAGGAGACGGAAAGAGAAAGAAAGAGATCTGGATGCTCCCCAGCAGTTCGGGCAATACTAGGCACAGTGGACCCTAAGTGAGAAAGCCAGGACGTCAGAAGAGCCACCGGAGAGGCCACTTCCACCGCGACACTTCCGCCACCATAACCAGGTAGGGCGGGGCCTCCAGGGCTGCAGGGCTTCCCTCCCTGGGCGCCAGATGGGAGTAGTCTGCTGAGAAGCCTGCGGCTGCATTTCTAGTTAGCTGTGGTCCCCAAATGTAATATTTTCCCATTTACACTGTTTGCTTTTCTTGGTCTTTTAAAAATATATATACATATATAGTAGGCAGTGCATGTTTGCAATTAGACTGGGCTTGGAAAAAATGTATGCGGAGGAAAATGTGAAATGATATTCGTGTAGAATCATTGTGTATCGACCAAGACAACTTCTATGCATATTCCCAAAAGAGAAAAAGAAAAATACTTTCTAGGAATGAAAACCACTAATGCCAAATTATAGATGACATAGCCTTAACATTTAGAGAAGAGGGGTAATTTGTAAGAAAATAAAGCAAAGGAGATCACACCTGATTTTTCCTTTAAATTGGTGTTTCTTTCTTCTAAATTTGCACAAAGAAATTTCAGATTATAAAAAAAAATCAGTGAACTTTTATTTTCAAATAAGTATATAATCAAAGTGTTTGCTGGATAATTTCCAGAAGCTAGCACTACGTTCAATAACCTACAACTTATAGAGAAAGCTGGTAAGATAGTACTCTTCCCTCAAAACGCTTACAATTTAGAAGGAGCAACTAGACTTTTAGAGTAAATAAAAGCTAAGTTTACTTAATTTATGGTGGAGAAAATGAAATGTCATAGAGTGCATCCTAGAGTCGAAAGAACTAGCAGAAAATAGGGTTAGAACCCAGCCTCTTAAATCCTGAGCTCTCTTCTGTAAGTGCTATATGAAATAGTCCAGACTGTGCATTGCAATAGTTCAGTTTCATGGAGAACTAGGACATGGGCTGCCCTTGAAGGATTTATCAGAGGCTCTTATCATGGGTAAGGGCGGGAGTCTGGGGTGTTAGGATGGGGACTTAAAAAAATGACTTCACTAGATCTTTGCTTTAAAACTGCCTGCAAAATTTTAAATAAGACTGTAGCTTTTATAAGAATTTTTAAATGGTTCTTGAATCAAAAGCAAAACAAAAATCCTACAGGGTGGGGAATCACAGCCAGATGTAAGAAGGGAAAACTAATCACCTGAAACTGATTTTTAAAAACAACGCAAATAAAATGAAACAGGAAAATAGAACACTTTGTAAGTGCTGAGGTGAAGAAAAAGTTAGACACAAAGGAGGCCAGATAATCCAAGATCTTAAAAATCCAAGGGGAGAGGTTAGCAGTAATGAAGTACAAAAGCTCTGTACTAGTAAACTCAGGACACAACTGCAATTTTGATAACTAAGTGAAGGTGCTCTTCGTAGATTCGTTGTAGTTTCCATCAGGCAGAAACATGATCACCTAGGCATTTAAGACCATCATTTCTTCATGCTGTATCATAATATTTTGAAATGCCTTTAGCGTGTACCCAAAGCAGAGATTCGCCTGGTCCTGGGAAGCAAATTAATACAAAGAAGGCACTGGGAGGTTGCCATGTACAAGCTGGGCACACACTTTCACATGGGTGTAGCATTCCAGTCAAAGCAGGGAGGACAGCCTGTGTGTGGAAATCAGCTCCCGGACAGGGGGGTCACCAACCTGCTACCCATGGGCCACTCACTGTTGTGTTTTTATGTCACAATAAAAATTATTAAAACTAAAGAAAGCTTTGTTGCTTTTATATATTAGCCACATTGCATATTTTATATGTGGCCCTGACAACCCCTCTCCACTCAATGAGGCCCCAGCCAGCCCAAACGTTGGGCAACCATGACTGAGAAAATGAATTATTTTTCTCCTATTAACAGCTCGTTATTCATTTAGAGAGAAGCTTTCAGAGTCACTAGGAGACTTTCCCTACCACCAGCCTCCACGCTGCCTTCACCACAATCTAGTGAACACCGGGCTGTCCCACCCTGGCACAGCGTGCTTGCTGACAAACGTCACTCAGGGTATCTCCAAGCCATCCCACCGAGTCAGCCACCGTCTGAGCCGTGCTTTCCCAGGAGCGCCTTAGCCTGGCATCTTTGTTCTGTTTTCAGATAAACAGATCCAATTCCTCAACAAACAGCCTGCTACAGTCCTTTTGATAACGGAGTAATAATTCAAAACAAATGATTCTCGGCTTTGAGGATAGCACTTTTATGGGTCATGAAGAAATCCTCCCACCAACATCTGTTTGATTTTATCTACTTGAACTTTATCCTCCAGTTGAAGATTTATAAGCTGAAATCATCCCAGCCTATTAAAGTCAAACTAATGTTCAAGCACTAAGCAGAGATTGAAAGTGCATTTCCTCATCATCCACCTTCAGAAAAGCCGTGTGAGCGAAAGAATAGCCGAATTTTGCAGGATTTTATGTTTGGCTGAACCGGAGCTGAGCCTCCCATGACAGGGACCTGGGAAGTTTAATCTGTGCATTTTATGAAAAGTGAGTTTTTTCCTGAATCATTATTGGAAAAGACAACATGAAAACTACAGAGGTTGTTTACACTGAAGGGTGTTTTCTTGCTGAAATCCATTATGAAATGCAATCCAGATTCCCTTTCTCTTTATCTTCTCCCTTCATTGCCTTGTAGATGACAAATTTTTAAATCACAGTTCAATACTATTGAAGTTTAACTCATTACCCCTAAAAACAACGGGGTGGGGAGATTTTCATGTGATGAAAGCAAAAATGAGAGTGCAATAGAGAGAAAGTCAAGAATTCTGGGTTCAGATGACAAATTCTCTGTGAGGTCATTCTGTCAGTCAAGCAGAAAGCGGGTGACGCTCATTAGCTCTGCTTGTGTGTGTATGCATGTATGTACATGTGGGTTCACACACGTGTAGTTGTATGTGTGCAGGCGTGTGCAGGAAGTGGCATGTAAATGCCACACTACCCAGAGGTTGACATTCCCGCCACTTACCCCTTACCACGTGGACTTACAGAAAGCATCACACTTCCTCCCGGGGTTTCCCTACTTTTAAGTACTCACACCTCACATCTTTGCTTTCGTCCCAGACTTTTGTGTTTATTTCTCTTCTTGTTTCTCTCTCCTCTCCCTTCTTCCTCTCTTCTTTGGGCAGTTCCAGCACCCAATCTTCACATAGCAGACAGGGAGCAGGACAATACTCAGCAACCTACAGCTTTCTGAACTAGTTGGTATACTTAATTTCAATTAGACATAATGTGGATGCTATCATGTGGAAAGGAGCTTTCAAAATATTAGACCTTCCTCCTTTCACCAAGGAGGACACAATGGCACAAGTAGTTGGTAACTTACAAAGAGATATGCACAGATCATGTATTCATTCTGTTGTTCAGTGCTGGAACCATACTGATAAAGATACATAGACTCTGTCTCTGATCCAACAAATTTTATCGTCAATAGTGGGAGGAAGAAAGTACAGAGAGACTGCTGTTACTACTGTACTGCATTGAATGACAGTAAGATAAGTAGGAATGCTATGAAGACAAATGCCACAAAGTCATCAGCAAAAGACTCTAAAGTGGGAGGTTTGACTTAGTGATGTCAGAGGCATCTTCCCTGAGCAGGAGGAAAGCTCATTCCAAGGCCCTGGGGCAGGGAAGAATGAGTGACTGAAAGAGGAGGATTTTATTTGGCTTCAGAGAGAGAAGAGAATAGGAAACCGAGGTTGGAGGAAGAAGCAGCAGAGAGCCTGTGGCATTCTGTAGTTATGATTAAGGCCCCTCTTCACCCCATTTATCTCAAGGCAAGTAAAGGGTTGGGGGCAGTGATCTGATTAGATTTCCATTCAGACTAAATTGCTGTTCACATGGGCAGAGGCCAGAGGGATCACGCACAGGCTGATCAGAAGTCTGAGTCCAGGCCAGAGGGACCACGGCTTCCAGGGGAGACATCTCGGAGATAGAAAGAAACTGGCAGGTGGCAATTGGACAGGAATAAGCCTTCCAGGATCACGTGATGGACAGAATGGGAGACTTAGGTGATGCGGGCAGGAAGAACCACTTTCAGGCTTCTGAGCAGCAAACTGGGTGAATGTGAGTGCCATGGACCATGATAGGAAGCTCTGAGAGGTGACCAGGTCTAAGAGGGATCAGGAGTCAGGCTGGCACACCCCAAATCCAAAGTGTCTTTGAAATGTCCAAGAGAGGATATGAAGTGAGCACAAGAACCAGATCTGCACTCTTACGATCTCTGCTTCTGTCCAGTATACTCCTACCACTAGTACACTGCACTCACTTGCAGAATCAAGTTACTTCTTTTTGTTTTTATTCTGTTTCTTTATCATAATACCCAGGATAAATGATGAGAAAGTAGGTCAACTGAGGAACTTTGGTCCTTCAATGGATAGCTTTTGCCTATAGCAATAATTCTTGGAAAATATTAATAAGAAACAAAACATTGAAGGAAGTTTCATTTTCTGAAGAATTTGCAATTAACCAACGGTAAGCAAAAAAATATTAAACTACAGTATCTGATTTCTATCTTTCAGTGATTATTTACTCAGTTACTCCTGAAAATAGGTCCTTTAACAAATAAATTCCACATGTGGCCATATATGCATGGCCCATCTATCAAAATAACTAGCATCCAAATATTAAAATAACACTCATAGAGTTAAGAAATGTCTATTATATTGAGCAGAAGATTCTGAATCCAAACCATTAAGAAACCTCACAAGTCATTTTCCTGCTTGTGACCCTGTTTTCCCAACACATCAAAATAGACTGTTTCCAACTACGCCATGGAAGCAGAACAGTTGCAGTCGGAGCCATCGTGTAATTGCAGCTGTGGTCTCCTGAGACACGGTTCGCACTTAGCACCGGCAGCCCGTGTTAGAGGCTAATCGCCAGCCGCGCCTCCTATCACCCTGGCCCACTCCCCCAGGTGCTGCTGTCTGGTATTTATCTGCAAATAGGAACACATGTCACACTTACAACTTAAATTCTCCTCACCATGGGAAAGAGAGACCAACGTACTTTGGTAGAGATACAAACTTCAGGAGGCTCCGCTCCAATGCAGAGAATTCTACATGTGAGCGTCTGATTCCATTTTGCTCTAAACAGTGAGGGAGACTCTTTACACGTGTTACAAGCACTTCGCTACCAGGAGGAGGAGATGACCTCGAAGATTAGCACACCCTCTCCTCACCAGCAGCGAGCGGCAGCATATCTCGCCCCCGATTGAGGACAACTCGTAAAGCTCTGTCTTTCTAAATTACAAACACACTCATATAAATTTTCCGTTTACAACAAATAAAAATTCTGGGGTCAAGAATCATAAAACAAAATTTATGACGATGGAAAAAATATAAAAGCTTGAATAATCCTACAGAAAGGAATAAATTACATACGAATAGTGTAGATCAGTGCCCCAAGCATACAACTAAAGCCAAAATCTTAAGAGTTCTTACACTGATTTACTATCTTGCTTTATTGTTACCTGAGAGGCATGTATTTAACCTCAGTGTGTTTCAGGTTTCCAAATTCTAAAATACAAGCAGCACTGTGGTCATCAACTCAAGCAACAGTGATATTACATTTCTTCTCAATTTCCTTTGTCTGTGAAGTTTTGCAGAAAGACAGCAAGCTGGTTTGTGGGTTGACAGTAAACAGGAATGGAAAAGTCATCCCTCTGCTAGTGAAATACCTTTGCCAGTTTAGTGCTTGTGTGATGCTGAAGAAGACTTTGAGTTGCAACAATTTTAAAACAAATTGTATCCCAAATTTTGAAGATTGAATTTTTTCAGAGTTCTGGGTCACTGGGATTAGGATTTTTCAAGTTCTGTCTGGGTTTCTCTATCAGTCCCACTTGATGAACTGCAAATGCTAGGTCTCACCCACGACCTAACCAGCGCTCCTAGAGGTGTGGACTATCAAGAACAATCTCAAACACTGAACTTGATGTTCAATCTCAATTTGACATTCAAGCCATGCTATCAACTTGAATCCAATTTGAAAAGCAACTAATAAGACTTATCAAAAGAACACGCAAAGTAGTAAAAATTGAAGTAGCAAGTTTTGTCCCTTTGAAAGTTTGCCTGTCCAAATACGTTTCCCTTGCATTGAACTGAGAACAGGGGCTTTAATGGAAATGAATTCAGCAACACGTGGACCTATGAAAACACAAGCTAAAATATTTATATACTTGTTCAGAGGCTTCACACAATTTTCCCTCCAAGTCTGTCTGTTACCTGACATTTGCTGCATGAGTATGCTTAGAGAGCTCATTCACTTAGTGTCTGAGCGTAAGAGCTTTCAGAAAATTTTTTTGAAAAACTAAATTCAGGAGCCACGGTCATTTTTACATGTATTTATTTGCGTGTGATCCAGCTTAAAAGGTTCATTTCTGTTTATTGCAAGCATCCCAGAGCTCCCGTGCGATGCACCAAGCTACTTCTCCCTCACTTCACTAATACCTAACGGAAACGTCACTGCTTTGACACTCCAAGTTTATATGAATTTGTACACAAAGCATCTAGTTATACGTGGAGTACCAAATAATTTTCTCCAGAATAAAGAGGAGGTGAAGTGAGAGAGGTAAGGAAGAGAAGAGGATTCTGTAGAATGGAAACAGATGATAGCACTCAGGGTTCCATTCTTTAAAGCTCCCTTTGGTCCTCTTTATTACAGATGCTTTGATTTGAAGACTTTCCTCTCATAATAAATTCCCCACACCATCCCCTGAGTTACTAACTACAAAGTAGACATGTTTTTTTTATCTTTTCTTCAATCTTAGTCCAGTAGTCGAAGCTATAAAAATCATCTCAAAGGGAAAGCTCTTCCCACGCAAGGAGAATGCCTCAAGCCACAGTGATTTTTTGCTGCGGGTTTGGTTGGGACCAGTTCCTCTAACAGGTTTATACAACAGAGTCAGCCCACTCAACTTGACATGAAATAACACAAATGGTGGATGATGGACTGGGATTAAGGAGACACTCCACGGCTTTGAAACAGTCTTTTTCCAGGGAAAACACTCTAGCCCACCTGGAAATTGAACTCATGACCTTGGCCTCAATAATATTTTCTAATCTAATGAGCAGCTCAGATCAAACAATTTAAATATTCACCTATGGTAAAACGTGTGTGTGTGCATGTGTGTGTGTAAATATACACACACCTAAAATTCTTGTATTGAAAAGAACTGTTTGGCCACATTCTTTTATTTTAGAGATTTTTTTTAAATGCAGGAACCATTATAACAGTGACAAAGTGAATGGTAGAATGACTGTTCAGATATAATTACTGTTTCACTCATCCTCTCTTCCCTCTTCAATTTGCTTAAAATCTCTAGATTTGTGAGCCTACTATCTAAATGAGATAGACAGAAAACAAACACAGAGTCACATGTTAAATAGCACACACTACCTTCAAATCTTTGGGATACAATTTCTCAAGTGTTTTTTTATTCGTAAAGGTATATTAATTTATAAACCAAAGTTTAAAAGAGAAGGATTTACCCTTTAATAGATAACATCATGAACATATGAGCAGTTAAGAGACCATATAAGTATTAATTGCAACTTCATTAAACATAGAAATTTCAAGACCTACTCCAAAACAGTATGATGCCAATATGTAATAGAATATCATTAAGATAACTTTAAACCAAAACCTGAAATACTATCTTTTGTGATTTGAACTCATAATATGGTTTCTGAGCAATTGCCATAGATGGAAAAATGCATCATGATGGCAATGAATAGCATAATGTCTGTGGCTAATGTGGAACAGCATGAAATGCTGACATCATTTAGCATTTACCAAATTTATTAAGCACTCTAACATACTTCATATTGTCATCCAACAGTACCTCAGTTCCTTATATATTTTTATGTCATCATTCATATGTCTACATGTAATATTGGTAGCATATGTGCAATACACATTACATACAATTCAGCATATTATCATATTGTTCAAACATCCCACACATGGAGAAGTTGTTTTATTCATTACATGATATATTTTCAAATTTTCTATACCATTTTTCAGAATACTTTCTGAATTTCACAGAATAATAGATTTGAATCAGAGAGTAAGATTTTTGCATACATCCAAGTGTAATATTTGCCTAGAAAGATCACTGGGCTTCAGATCAAGAGACCTGACTGCTAGGAACTGCTTGGTCATTTACTGCTTGCATAATCCCTGAGTTTACAGAAAGACCAGTAAATAATGTCCCCATACTGTGCATGAGTTCTGACCATTAAAAGAGAAGTATAGACTCCAGGTAGAACAGGACAAGATGCCACTTTTATTATGCATATGGCCTGAAGTGGAGAACTTGATGTGTATCTCACACACCTCAACCCTCAGTAAGATAGTCTACCCATCTCTGCCAGCACTGGAGATCCCCAAGGACTCTGAGCAAGGACTCTACAAAATACCCTTCCACAGTGGGAAGCAGAGCAGCCAGTGGGCTTTCAGCAGGTAGGCAGATCCCAAAGGAGAGGAAAGAAAGGTTCCCTGCTTCCCCACCTAATGTATCTGCAGTAATCCTGTGACTTGCATCAGCCTTGGAAGTCACGCTGGGCTTCAGAACCCAGACCTCCGTTTGTGCTGCATTTCTACCCCTGCCATCTTTGAATGATGCCACTATGCAAAGAACCCAGACCAGCCTCCTTGAGGACATGTGGAGGCAGAGAAGTCCAGCAGACACCAGCACCAGCTCCGGCCAAGTGGGGCTATGCTATGTCAAATCGCTCATTATCAGCCTCCCCGTCTGACTACAGGAACCCTGGGCTTCCAGCAAGATCAACCGAGAGCCGCCTGAGAATGAAGTGTTGGCTTTAAACATTCTAAGCAAATAGATAAAATGTTCACTGTGCTAAATTTTTATGTGTTTTGATTTGCCCAGTAATATAGTGATAAATTTATAGTAAAAATAGTGGTGCCATGAATAATCAAAAAATTCCTAAAACCTGTGACATCCCCTTTGGGACTGGACAGAGGAAAGAAGTCAGAAAAGCAGAAGGAACTTTCTTGGTGGAAACTAGAAAATAGTAAAGAAAGTGCCAGTAGGATACTAGAAAAACAAGCTACCTATATTATACAGAGAAGAGTTACTGGACCCAGGTGGATATGGTGGCTTGGAGGACAGCAGACTTATCCGTAGCAGGTAGAACGGTGCCCAAAATGACCTTTCCATGATCTAGGCCCCAGAACTGTAAGTGTGACCTTACTTGGAGAAGAGATCTTTGCGGAAGTGACCAAGATCTCCAGATGGTTACGGAGGATGAAGGCCAGTAGGGGTTATTCTTGTGGTCAGAGGCTTTGTAAGAGAAAGGACAGGAAGACAGAGAGGACCGTGTGGAGTGAAGGCAGAAGTAGAGTTTGGAATTGTTCAGCCACAAGCCAAAAGCTGCTGAAAACCACCAGAAGCTGAAAAACCATGATTCCACCTGATATTGGACTTCTGGCCTCTAGAGCTGTACTCGAATACATTTCTGTCATAAGCCACCAAGTTTGTGGACATTGTGACAGTGGCCTTAGGAAAGCAACACAGCACACCTCCACCTCACATAAAGACAGGCAGAGGAGGGACTTTAAAACAAGATAATAGGGAAAAAACAATGGCTACCACCTTCAGAAGGAGATCCCCATAGATGCTATATTTCATATTGTTATCCTCTAAATAGCTGCTCAGGCTACCAGCTTTAGGCCTGCAAAGTCGATCAGACAATACAGGCATTAAGTTGTTTTTTTATTTCAGTAGCTATCATCTCAGCCTGCGTTTCTCCAAATCAGCTGGTTGTTTATGGTGTGTGGGGGAGGACAGGGGGGTCAGCACTGCTTGTCTCCCAGCCCACATGCTGACTAGCTCACAGAAAGAGGTTGGTTTCTTCTTGGTTCTCTTCCCGGGCTTCATGCCTCTAAACTAAGTTTTAATTACTCTCTAATACTGTATTTCTGTTCCTTCTAGCCAAGCTCTTGGCTTTTAGAAAAGCAAATTAAAACGCAACAGGATGTGAGCAGCTTTCAAATACTCATGTTGATCCTCTTCCAATTCAACTTTCAGACTTTCCCTTTTTTTAATATTAGAGGACAATAACCTTCTGGTGACCAAGTTTGTGGCCAGAGATTGAAATCATGTACTTAAGGCTTATTTTGCACTTAGACTTACCTGCCTCAAACACAACGACATAATTATATTTGAAGTGGATACACCTATGGTTTTTCACACCTTTAGTAAATGTTTACGATGTGTGCAAGTCTTAAGGTTTAATATACTCACAGCAGCCCAGTGAGGTTAGCAGTTCCTATTGCCACACCTATTTTACAAACAGGCAGACTAAGTGCGAGTGGTTCCACAAGGAACAGGTGGCAGAGCGGGAATCCAAGCCTAGGCGTTGAGTTCCAAAGCCTGCATCTTAACTGCTTCCCCAAGCTGCTTCTCTGTTCAAATGTCCAAGACTTAATGAAAGTGTAAGGCACACAAAGGGAGGGACACTAAGAAGCACTGGAGCTTTCCACTTCTCTCTTGTACTGCTTGCTTCTCTACCCCTTTTTAATTTCTCTCACATCTCTAAATGAGAATAAGCAAGTGCATGGATTGAAAGGTTTTTGGTATAGAGGTCTGCACCCATTAAATGCTGACATTTCCCTTTAAAACAGCTAAGTGCCAAAGAGTACTGTGTGTGACTGAGATGTGAACAAATGCCACAGAATAGATTATTTCAATTTTTACAATAATTCAGAAAAGCCTGGACCAAGGTGTAGATAACATGTAAATACATTTACAGTGCTGTCATTGGGCTCGCGCATGAGTAGACTCTCTGTATCTTAAAATAAATTTAATTGAACAATCAGTACGGCCTCCTGCATCACAGCACTGCACGGGCAGAGGGCAGATGAAGACTCAGCTTCTGTGTTCAGTGCTCACAGGTTTGCTTACTGAACGTATGAAGGCGATCTTTGTAAACCCATAGGGAAACAGCCTGCTTTATGCTACCAAGTACACGTTAATTCGTATCTATAAACTGAATCATAAGGTCCAATTACTAAAAACTGTAACTTCAAGATTCCTCTTACTCATTTCTAATTCACCTATATCTGCAAGATCTTGGTAGACACTCTGATGGCCATCAATTGGTTTAATGTATAGTTAATGGCCCATAAAGTATTTTAAAATCACTCGGGGAGCTGGCTGTCCAGAAGGGAACAGTTTTACAGCCCCATAATCACCCCCTCTGATTCACGAGCAGCATGGCACCAGGACCGGCCTCCATAAGGTAGAAGCCAGGATGCCGACAGAACTCTGATACTTCACCCCTCTGGACAGCTATGTCTTCACCCGCAAAGCAAGAGCTTTGGACGCCCTGGCCACTCTCTGGCCAAGTTACAAATTCTACCGTGAAGGTTTGAATTTCTATGCATTGTATTTTATTTAAACCAGGCACATTTGGATGCACTGTTAAGTGTTCAGATTTCCTATACTTTATTCTCAGATCTTCACTGCAATAGCATTTATATTTCTCATTTTCCTTTACTCTTTATCTCCAACTTACTTTTGCCTCAGTTATACTATGCAGACTGCCAAAATGCTACTGAGTGATAGCTTTCCCCTGGGCATCCTAAGCCACTGATATAAAATACTATAGGAACCAGTGACCTGTGAAATCCAGGAGGTAGATTTAAAATGAAGTAGGTAATTTAGATCATAATATGTAAATCAGGAAGCTGAAAAAAACAGTAAACAGACTGTTACAACAGCTACAAACAGCCTTTTATACAGTACCTAAAAATGAAATTCAGACCTTAAAATAGCATTCCACACAGTCTCTAAAGTCTTGGTTGCAAAGACGTTGCATTACCATCCTGCTAGAGCATAACGTGCGCCTACTATCCTCAGGACAGCGTCCTGCATTAGTTTCCAAAGCTCTCCCTGCTTCGACACTGACCACAGCACAGAAACTCCCAGCAGAGAAGCCCCAGTTCTTCTCTCAAACATAAAGAAGATCAGCCACTTCCTGAGCACGGATGCCTTAGGAAGAGAAGTCAAAGCTCTTGCCAGGGCCCTAGGGCTCCATGGGGGAGGGGCCGTCCGCCCTTCTGAGCCGCTGTGTCCCTCTCCCACCCCACCCACACACAGGCACCTCGAGGCTCCCTTTCGTCCCCTCAGGACCACCTGGGCACACACCCCCCTTGGCCTCCGGCACCCGTGGTCAGCTGTCTGGAACACTGTTCATCCAGACATCAGAATGAGTCACTCCTGCTTCCTTCGAGATCTTCCCAACGTGGAACCGCAGTCTCGGTCAGCCTGCTGGGCCACCCATGTGAAACGGCCCCTCACTCCTATCCGGCTCCCTCCCTCGCCTCCCCTGCTCTCTTGTTCTCTGTTCCCTCACACTTAATCCTCAACAAATCAGGCCACTTGCTTGTTTGTCACATTCGCTTTTGATTTTCTGTCTACCTCCCACCCTCCGCCAGAACCTCGGCCTCATGGGAGGGAGCACCTGCACCTACAGCACGGCTTGGCACAGAGGAAGTGCTCCGTGGAAGGTCACGCTGGGGCCGCCAGCGTGCAGTCACAGTCCACGGCATTAGTCCGTGTCCCTGCTGGGCTTACTCTGTCAAGCCGCCTCCACCCCTCCCTGGCCTCTGAAGCACTGGATGTGGCTTCCCTTGGTGGGATGCTGGTCGCTCAGACAGGCACATGGGGGACGCCCCACTCCCTTGGCGCCTGTGTCTGTGTCCCCCTCACCCTCACAGGAGCCTGGCTCACGGATCAGGATTTACCAGGCACTGCAGAGAACGCCAATGGAGAGGAGTCAGGTATTTGAGTGGTGCCCTGTAAGGGCGTATCACTACTGTTTGAAGGAAAAGCACCAAAAATGACATATCATTCAAAGGGGTTCTTGGTGGAACACCCTAGCCCTCTGCTGGTATGACTGTCCCCCAAAATTGCCCTAGGACAACGGAGCATCACTCCAAATTTCCATGGTCCCACCTTGGGCTAGCTTCCTGCTGCTCCCCATCACAAGAGTTTGCCTTTCTCAAGTATCTCTCGTCCTTCCCTTCCAACATGACACAGTGATCCTGTGAGAACATTCTGCAAAGACAGCACTAAACTGTAACGTCCCCGCGCCAGGGGCAGGCTCTCCCTTCAACTCTCAGAATAGGACCCAGCACACCTTCTGCTTCACGTTTCCTCTTTATGCACACGCTCAAGATGTTGCTGAATCAAGCACATGCAGGTGACGCATGTACAAACACCCTGATGGACACACGTCACCCCGAAGAAACATGCGCTCAGAAACAATCATCTAAACGCAAGGGGGGAAATAATGAAGTCCCCCCCGCCCAGAGTCACAGAGCCGCTCGTCCCTTTTGCTGGCCTGTGTGTCCGGCCAGGTTTGCCACGCGCGTGAATAAGCCCACGGGAGCTGAGCGGTTATAATGATGATGGTCCAAAGACCCAAATCAGCTCCAAAAGTCCTGGCAAACACAAGGGAAGCAACATGAGCATTCATAATTCTCTGAAGAAACTCAAGTCAGAATTTGATAAAGAAGAACTAGATTTACAAACTATACATGTTATCTATCAATCTGGGGAGATTTGGCAAATGTAACTTTAGTAATTCAAGAGAAAGCATAATAAAGAGGGAAAGATCGCAAGAAGCCAGAGGACGCTGAATGAGGTGGGCTGGAGTGGACCACCAAACATAAAAGTGCCTGCTGGCTGGCTGGGAGGAAGACAGAATGTAACCTTTGCTGACCGCAGTAGTCAAGCGAGTTTCAAATTTAAAAAACAAGCTTTATGAATGATTTTCAAAACCAAATTACATTACAGAACCATCTGAGGTTGTCATCAGTAATACTGATGTTCATACTCCAGTCTGAAAGACTAAAACCAGATACAGCGCGCAAGGCAGATTTCCGTGATTATAATGCACATGTTTAAAGAATTAGGAAACAAAGTGGTACCTAAGCATGGAGAAAAAGATCTGTCGCTAATCCAGATGATGGACTACATTAGCTACAAAGACCTAAGGAGCAAAAAACACAAAGCAGAAAAGTAACCAGCTCCTATTAGCCATACTTGCACAATTACAAATGGTAACCACACACACACACACAGTATCCAGTGTCTCCAACAAACCTAAATTCAGCTATGGGTCTGTGATACTAAAATGCAACAAAATCACAGGATTGCCCAATCTGAAACTTAGTGTCACCTCCCTCACCAGCTTACGCTGTGGTTAAAGAATCGAGTCCGGTCCATTCTATAGAGGTAGGTTGCTGCTGTTCACACATCCTTAAGATTCTGGGCTCATGGATTATGTTTTGTAAATCAGTTAACTTACTACTCAGAGATTAAGGTAAATTCTGCTAAGGACTAAAAGTTGACTTAGAGTATTAAGAAGGATTAATGTTTAGCTGTGGAGAAGCCGAAGCACTAGGATAGCATGTTGACGCAGTGCTGCAGATCACAATTAATCCAAAATTAGTGTAAAAGACCAACAGCAACTCCCAGTGCACACCAGCGTGACTTAGCCCTAAAACTCGGGACCTGTTCTGAGGGCAACCTGCAAGCACGGCTACTCCGCCTGTCCTAGTCGGTCTAAGGTTCTCAGAGCAAAGTATATTCAGTGTCCAGCCTACGTGTCCACTGCCTCAGAAAAACAAATGCAGCTGTCGGCCTCTGGGTAGCTCTACATTTGACAGCGTGACAGTCCAGAAAGCTCGCTGGCCTGCATCACACAGCAACAGCAAATTTAATTTCTGTCTTAAATAAAAACCATACTACATTTTTAAAAAAAGCATTATTATTCTACTTTGCATTAGCAAAATTTGTGCTGAAAGAAATGAACTTTCCTTCATGTTAAATATGACTATTGGAAAAGACCCTATGCAATGTATGTCTGTCAACTTACCAGCTTGTGTTGAGTTTTCTTCTTTTATATACTAAACAGAATTCACTCAGGAACTCATGCTTCTTGAAAGAAAATGTGTGCTTTATTAAATGAGTGAAAAACAGTACTTTTTTCAAAAGTTGATCACAGTAGGAGTTTTTAAAACTTTTAATTACAATTATATATTTTTTTCATCTTTCAGCATTCTTTCATTTTATTTTCATAAACTTTTTAAATTTGATAAAAATTTATTTTCCACAGAAGTACAAACAAGCATATTATTAATATGTAAGACAAATGATAGTTAATCAAAATCACTTTTAAATTGTTTATATCTTACTAGCCTTCCAAAGAATATATAAAATATTAGATATCAAATTGTACTATAGTACTCATACAGGCTTCAGTTATTCAGGAAATTTATTATAAAATTCCCTAGCTGAAAAGGAGCCTTATTTCTAGATGTTCAGAAAGAATTATCCTGGAGGTATGATGTTACAAATGATAATCAGCTTCACTAGCCATTATTGAGCACCTACTACAAACCAAAGTACATTCTGTTATCTTATCCAAACCTCACAAGGTATCTCTGGGCTAGGTAATAATTAGACTTTGGTTTACATGTTAAGAAAGACCTTGAAATTTGGAGAAGCTAAAAAACAAAAAGCCCTACCTAATGACTTTAAATCTCTTAAGTGGTACAGCTCAAATATTAACCAAATCTTTTCATTCCAGATTCGATTATCTTTCTATTCAGTCCACTGTTTCTCAAATCTAGGCTATATTATCAGAACTTTTTAGATTGATCAAAAATTTTAAAAGTTTTAAAATCAAAGTGCCAAAATGTTTTTTAAAAAAATTATAATAAAAGTGTCTCTTGAGATTCAAATAATTAATAAAGTTGGAATAATCAAAACTACGCTACAATTTTACTATTCTGCCTTTAATTGTGTGGATTACAGAGATTAAAAATAAAGCTTGGAATTTTTTTTTTCCTGTTTAGAATTTCAAATTGTTTTCAAATACAGTGGGAGAAAGAATTCTTGTCCTTTACTATGTCTAAATTTAATATCAACTTTATGGATCTTCAAATTATATGTTAAATTGTAAAATAGGACAAAGTCCTTTGCAACAGTGATTTTTTGGAAAATGTAGTAATTTAGTTATAAATTGCACATCATTCTTAATGTAACACTGCAAACTAAACTCCTAGTGCGTCAAAAATTTAACTACATATTTTAAAGTATATAATCAAATTATTACAATGTAACACATAGCAAGTACATAAATGAATTAAAGTTATCTTTCTCCCATGAGAGAAAAATTAAAGAATACAAAGGGAGAAAAGGTCAACAATATGTATGCTAAATTAAAAAAGTTTTGTATCCTTCCTATTTTCTCACTGAAAAAATAACCCTGCTGCATTCAAAGGCTGAGACTGAATTAAAGGTGTAATTGACACTGTTCGATGGAGGACACTATGAGGGAAATGCTCCTCTTCCGGCTGCTGGTGGACAGTGATGAAGAGGACACGTGGCTTCTTTGATGTCATCCTTGACTCATGCTGAGGTGCCAGCCATGGCCCGACCGCTTTCATGACCATCAACACAGTGGGACAAAAAAGGTGACTAACATTTTAACATTGTTATGAAAATGCTGTGGGCCTCACTGACCCTCTGAAAGAGCCCTGAGGGCAAACACAAAGTGACATGAGTTGTCTCTGTGGTCAGCCCTGTGCAGGCCGAGCAGCCACCTGTTTCAAGGCCACCATCTGGACTCAGGGAACAGCTGCCAGGCTGTGTCCACTCAGAACACAGCATTCGGTGGTCATTACCTCAGAGGTCAAAAACCGGCAAATTGACCCTGAGCTTCAAGGAAAACAATTTGTGTTGCTAGGCACAAAATTTTCTCCAAGTAGAAATTACAATTTTCAAATACTCAGCTTCCAACCGTTAAACATGGTTCTGACGAGATGGGCGGCCACGCCGAGGAGCAGGGCCTCGCGCCCACCTGGATGATGAACTACGTCAGCATTGGAAGTCCAGGATTTCCCCCACCCTGGCTTTGAGAAAGGGATTCTGCTACGGGCCGCACAGGTGTGGAGGGGTCACCTGATGCCGACAGTGGGCTCTGACCAAGGCCAGCAGGAGAACTGGGACTTCCTTCAGTCACACGGCCACAAGAATCAGAGACTTTGGAAGAGAATCTCGAGCCCTTCCTGTGAATACAGCCCTGACCGAACCTGGATTCAGGTTGCAGAGATCCAAAACTAAGGCCCCCGCTGCCCGCACTCACACTTGACCATGAGATCTGAAACATCTGCTCTTTTCTAAGAAGCCGACCTTGAGGATGTTTGTTGAGCAACACCTAACCACCGATCTGTCTCACTGGAGAGTCCTGTGGTTCTGCTCAACCTGGCACATGGCAATCATCCAATCAATGGCTGTTGAAGAGGGCCGTGAAGCAGAAAGAATATTTATTTGATACAGAGTACGCATACTGAGCATGTTGAATACACTTAACTTTTTAATTCCTAGGCAGACTTATAATGATATTCTACTTAATAAATTGTGTAATTCATACATTTACTGCTCAGTGAGTTAACACACAGCTCTTGTGCATTTACCTTAGGACAGGAAAGGCAGGCGTTATCCTATCTAGAAACATGAGTTTGCACAGACCCAAAGTTGAACATTGGAAGAAAACATGTATATTTTATTATTTTGTTAAAACATCTCACAATGATACAGAATATACTTTTGTAAACAGCAGCAATTTACTCTATGCTAAATCTTCTACCGTATTACAAAAACAGACCAAAGTTTTAGCCCAAAGGTCATGATAATGTAGGAAACATTATAATAGTCATTTTGATATTACACACCTCTTTGCCCATAAAGCCCTTGTTTCCAGGAAAAGAAAACACAGCTGAAGTTCTGTGAATCAAATAGGATATCTGATCATGAATCTCAAAACTGCCTCTTAAATGCATCTCATTTCATCCCTACTTTTTCAAAGTTGCTCTTTTTTCCTTAGATTGTACCAGTGCCGCTCAATTCAACTATTTATCAAAGTCTGCCTGTTTTCTTCCAATGCAATTACTTGTATAAACTTTTCCTAAGTAAAGTCTATATGTGAATACATATTGACTTCTTAAAATGAAGTCTACCCAACATAATTTTCCTTGGCTTCTGTAATCTCAGTTATGCTGAGACCCTACACATTTCTTATCATTTCTTTCTTCAGGACCCTTAGCATGTAGGAAGATCTTTATTATAGCTGTAATATTTTTTGTCACACTTAAGAAAAGAGCTCTGGAGAAAGACAACTTCATCAGGCTTTTTAACCATCCTTCAGTCTGAATGTCTTTCTCTGTAAAAGAAGGATAATAAATAATACTACCAACTTCATAGGGTTGTTATGAGGATTACATGAATAAGGAACATAAAGCCCTTAGGATAAGGCCAGCACATAGTAAAGTGATTAGAGGTGACAATCAGTAGCAGTGTAGCAATAGTAGTAATATATAAAGAGAGGACTTTGGAGTGAGATGACTCCCAGCTCCCTTACTTCTCCACTTATTAGTTTTATGATACCTGCCAAGTTACTTACTCCACCTGAATCTGGTTTTATGATCTTTAAAATTTTGATAACAGTACCATAATGAGGTTATTGGAAAGATTAACTAATGTGTGTGTAATGCTAACACAATGCTCGGCATGCTACAAATATTCTGCAAATGATAATCTTTATTATTAGAGCTTCCCAAGTCAAGATTAAGAAAAGTCATTTTAATGAAAAATAGCGCATTTCTACAAGTATGCCATATTGTGTGATGCCCTGTTCTCTGAGAATGTAGCCCAACTCCAATATCTCTGATATGTTCTACTTTCAGCTCATCTTTAAAGTTTTTGCACTTGCTATCTTTATTTTAAGTCCTTACAGAATTTCCAAACCTTATCCAAAAAGTCATTTCTAATACAATCAAAGCTTCGAAGAGGTCTTCAGACACAGGCCGCAGCCTGCACTGTGACCTTGACCATGCCTTGGTGCAGGTTAGACATCCCTACTCTGGTCCCCTGCCTACGACACCCCACACATACATTTAACACACATATCATTGTCCCTGTCGTCATTACTTTTTGATCCACATTCACTCTGCTAAGCTAAAAACTCAAGAGACATAGAAATAGAATCTGAATGCTCACTGCTGTAACCCTGGGTATAAGACAATGCACATACTGTAGTGAGGCTTCATACTTGTAAAGCAAATGAATTAAGTAAAAGATAGCTATTAAAGAGGTAGCCATAAAGTACTAGAAAGGTTGGAAGAAGGAAAGATTCTGTCATATGTGGCTATTGTAAAAGGATAAAACAAAATACATTTAAGGAAGTATTGAATATTAAACAGGAACTGGGTAGAAGGAGACTGAAGGAGGTAGGAAAGACATTGGGTAGGATGGGTACTGAAAGGAATCATGTTCTTGGATCTCAAAGATAATCCTCAATAAACAGCCTCCCCCTTTTTCCTTCTAGGTTCTAAACCAGTTGAGAAATAAAATAAAGAAAAAGCATGGAAGCTAAAATTTGGACTTTTTGAAAGATGCCAATTTGAAGGATGCTGCACAGTTCAAGAACCTAGCGTGTCCGCCAATGCAAATGTAGAGTGGGGAAACACACCCAAACCTGTTTCCTACACCCCAACCTGCTTCCTGGCACAGCAAGGCGCCAAACTCAGCAGCAAGGTCCCAGCTCCAGAATGCAGCTGTGGCATCATGCCCAGTCATTATTCCCAAAATCGTCCCTCAGAAGAGCCACCCCATCTTTCCAGGGATGGGCAAGTATGGGACAGGAGACCAACAATGCACTGAGGGAATAAATTCTCCATGTGGAAACCAAGAGTGGAGATAAACATTTTTCCCTGATAAGGATACTGAAAAGATGTGTTGGGGACACCTATGAAATCCACATGGTTAGGGTGTACAATATTTGGAAAGACATAGTAGGGAATGCAACTGAAAAACGAGCAGACAGGGAGTTAGAAAGTACTCCAATGCTATGATGAAATATTTTTAGATGATTTATTAGGCAAGATATAACCACAGAGAACTTTCTAGGAAGAGTATGCTTGATCCAAACTTCTCAGAGTGACAGCAGATCACAGTAGTGAAAGAACAGACCAGGAGCTTAATTGCTTGGATTTCTAATTTGTTTTGTTTTGTTTTGTTTTGTTTTGTTTTGTTTTGTTTTATGTCATGTCATGTCATGTTATTTGTTTTTGTCTGCCAAAGAGAAGTGCAGCATAGTAGGAAGAACTCTACAAGTCTGAGTTCAAGACTCTAAGCTGCCTATCGGTTCTGAAACCTTGGATAAGCTACATAACCATTCTGAGTGTTTTATCAGCATCATACCCATATTTCTAGGTTGATATTGAATGAGATAACATGTGCAAAGTGCTTAGCAGGTGGGAGACACTCGGTTAATGGATGTGATTTCTCATTCTTACACTCTTACACAACATACAACCACAGAAAATTTGCACTACATCTTTTTCATGCTGTGCGCAACTATTTCATGGTGAAGAACGCCACACCACAGGAGTGACATGATAATAGCCAGTGTGAGATTACAAAGCACAAGTCAATGTGCCTGGTCCTTCCCAGACAGCCGGCTACACAGCAGTGTCACTTACTACCTTCAGAGTCATGTATATAGATTACCTACTTCAGTCACTTTTGAATCTACTTCTAAACTATTTAGTAAGCATATTATGTCATATTAAGAGACCAGATAATCCTACATATCTTGCCCAAATAAAAATCATTATTCAGTAAATGCACTATTTTTTTCTTTTTAAAAAATGTCTGAAGTTCTTAACCAATGTTATTAAATGGCATAACAGGATGCTTTATTTTTAGCCAATATCACTTTGTAATTTGGGATTAAAACTCCGAGGCATTGTACAAGCAAAAAATATTAGCGAATTGATCCCTCTTTAGACAAAGCTGGAAAACATCTTTTGAGTTGCACAGAACCGCATAACAGAGCCTGCTCTAATCACACACAGATGATGGGAATTTGTCTAATGTTTTATGGTGAATCATTGATGAGGCCTGCAGAAGGAAAATTTGTAGAAATAAAATCACCTTGACAGTAGAGTACCAGGGTCAAAAAGCAAAGTAAAGTCAATGTTCTTAGCTTTAATAAAAACAGTATGATCTGTCATCAACACGGCATTTTTACACTCTTGGACAATGCACTCTGAGATCTCCTGCTGGATTTCATTTGATTTTCACCAAAACCAACAAAGGACAACTTATAGCTGGTGATTCACTGTGACAGGAGAAAGCCATAAAGATACGCATGTTTAGACCCTTGTAAATAAACAGTCTCCAGTGTGATTTTCCAATACAAACGATGTTATCCAGGCTGAATGGAAACAACTACTGAGTTTTTCTAAATTATGAATCTCTATGTCTAAAGAGTAAGAAAAACCAATTATTTTGCAAGTCACTTCCATACTTGTCAGGGTACCCTCCAAGAGGCCGAATGTAGCCTTTAGGTAAGAAATAAAAATGCAAGCATCTTGATGAAGTAGAGCAGGCCCATATAGTTCCCTAACAATACTGCCAGACAGCAAAGCCAAACAAACAGAATAATTAATAATTAAACACAGATTAAAAGAGATTGTCACTAGGGTTCTAGACCCAGGAAATGGTGTGAAGATTGCAAAAAAAAGCTCACATTCTTCAAAAGAACAGATTTTCAAAAATATTTCTTAATTGAACATCACTTAAATTTTCTTTTAAAGTTTCAATTAAACCAAGCTACAAAAAACTGGTAGCATATTACTTCCTAATAATTATTGTTTTGTCACATATAATTTTCTTTCATCTTGAATGCTTATCATCTTTTTTTTAAAAAATGCTAAAATTCTAAATATTTAGAGTGATTTATATAATTAGACACATAGTTTGCAAGATGATTTTAATATCTCTCGAGTGTCCAAAAATCTAAAATATCATGTAAATGTAAATAGATAATCCCGGAATGAATTTATTTAGGAAATAATATTAATAAAAGGTCTCCCTGTGACAACTGTGGTTTTTGGTATGCTGGTAAAATAATACAAATTACTATCCATTCAGAAATTAAATCATTATATTTATACTCTGATGATTACATTTTTAAAGCTTTGGTTCTGAGTAAAATAATGAAAAGGAAACATTTAAAAGGAAAAAAATACTTTGAAAGTATTTGCTTTTATAACCATATGTAAATAATTTTTGTTTTTCACTATTTCTCCTTAGCAAGGGGATGCAGAAGCAGTATTTCTGAGGCCATATTTGCATTAGAAATGATGGGACAAAAGGTGCTAAGATAAAATCTTATCCTAGTGTCTTGGCATTAATGACACTACAGCTTTTAAAACTGAGAAGCTGGACCACGCTTCCCCCAATATGAATAATGTTTTCCCCACAGAGAAAGTGACTGTTTCCCGGTCAGGTTTCAAGCACATCAACTTGAGTAATGTAGCCCATATCCCCTCCCTGCTCATTTGTAAAAAGATTTCAACGCTCTACTTTGAATTACCTTAGTTCTACCTTTGAGATGATTAAAGATATAATTATATTGTCTTAAGATTTTTTTTTCTTTTCGGTTTCACTTTTCAGAAAGAAGGAATGAGGAGATAATAAAATAGACAATTTCAAAAGCAAACTGACATTACTTCATCTGGTTAATGTGAAAGGATTTTTCCCCTAGCACATCAGAAAGTAATTTACTTAAAGGAGAGATAGTTATGATAAAACTCAATTTAAACAATGTGGTTTAAGACTTGATAAGATTTAGAAGACCTCGTTATTTATATTAAACCCTAAATTCTCAGTTAGTTAACCTTTCGAATCATCACAAAATCTTATAAGAGTTATAGAACGATGACATTATAGAGCAATCACTAAACTATTTTAAAATAGTCCTTTTTAAATATTTTAGAATAGTCCTTTTTAAGTATCTTAATGCCTAACTTGGGGGAAAAAGTACTGGATTGGAACCTGCTGGACTCTCCGCCTTTCTCACGGTTGACACTGCTGAACTCCAAGCCCTCTCTTAGAGTCGCTCGCACTCCTGGTCTCCTCATCATGCATTTCTACAATGTCTGCACTGATCTGGGGAGAAGATCATCAAAGCGTCTTCAGATCACTACTGAGAAGCCTCCCAGTTGACCTTCCTGCCAACAGCCCCATCCTCTTCTAATCTGC
>RJWT010009893.1:0-24717 GCA_004365215.1 Cuniculus paca | reverse complement strand
CAGATAAAGAAAATGTGGGATACTATTCAGCAATAAAGAGGGATAAATCTGAGTCTTTTGTATAGAAATGGATGCACCTGGAAAATATACTGAGTAAAATAAAGCAGATACTCTAGCTTATTGTACCTCTCATTTGAGTAAGGCAAAGTACAAAGAACACAATAAAGGATATATAGAAGGAGACAAAAGGATAGCTCTCTTGCAAGTGAGATGGAGGATGAGGGGAGAGAGGGTTGGAAACAACATGGTCATCTCCACAGCCAGCCACAACCATCACATTCCTGTGCATTTGTATACTTGGGCACTGACCTGGGATTGGCATTTGGTGCCTGTTAGGGTTACTAAGAATATTCTTATTTACTTAGAAGCCCCAATATATAGCTCCTATTAAGAAAGTTGAATTTCATTCCCGAGTAAGGGAGTTTAAATTCATTCATTCACATATTCAGCAAATATTATTTGACTGGGCTAAACTTGGAGATTTAAAAATAAACAAGAATTATTCTCTTCTAGAAACTCATATAATGCTTAGGAGGTTCAACTGTAAATGCCTAAAAAGTTTAACTAAAACGGACTTTTTTGTGGAAGATACAGTCTTGTAATTACTTCTCTAATGAAAATATAGAACCATTTATAATTCATTTACTATTCAAATCTGGATTTAAATGCTTCATATATTTTATATTGAATATTTGTATACTTTATAGAATTTATTATAGTGGTCACTCCACAACATATCACATACCACTATGAATTGGAAGTTTCTGGACTAATTATAGTCAAAGCATCTGTATCGTATTATGACAGACAGCTTAGTTATGTAGAAATGTTATAGGCAGAGAGACAGTCAGTACAAAAGATGAAAACATATTACAACTGAGATAAAGATGGAATGACTAGGTCTATAAGCCTCCCCAAGTGATAAGAGCAGTGATAACACGTGATCTAACAAAGTCTAGATAAACATCAGTCACCTCAGTGGGTGACCACACCATTCCTGTAAAGTTCTTTGTTCATTCCATGTACAACTGCTATGTGACTTGCTTCCTCATTGGATGAATATTATGTAAGCAATAATACTTACATTCTTACTGGTTGATCATAGTTTTCACCCATGTTGTACTCACCTTGCGATTTTGCTCTATAAAACTTTCTCTATGAAGTGGACTCATTGGCAACCCACTCAGGATCTCTCCTATCTCTCAGAAGCTGTATCTGTCCTCACTAAATAAATGTTTCCTTCTAAAAAAAATTATAAAAATTTCTTTATGAAATGTTTAATTTTTTCTGATTGAGAACAAACAAGTTATCTTCCAGGGGACATAGTTAAAAACTGACCTAAAATTAGACTAAAATTATAACTGATGTGCTTATTACTTTCATTTTTAAAATTTGTAGTGCACTTCACTCATGTCTTTTAGACATGGCTAGTCCTTGTGTTTGAACAAATTTCAAAAGTATAAAGAGATAAAAGTAAACTTTATTTTTCTACTTTGAGTGATTGGTGAGCTACCTTAGTACTAGCTTCATTAAAATGGGTGAAATACCTAAGTATAAAAAGTATTGAAGAGAACAAACCCCACCCAGCCTGAACCAATGCCATGAACAGGCTGCCACTGGCAGGCAGACAGCCAGATCCCAGCCCCTTCCAGCTCATGGGCTGGCAAACAAGAAGTACCAGTTCTCTCCCCAGCACCCACCCCTGCAATAAGCAAGAAGCTGATTCGGAGAAATGCAGGCTGTGATGATAGCGATTGAGGTAAAATACAATTGGATGCCTGTGGTGCTCTGGTGTTTCACTGACCTTGCAGGTCTAGGGCCCATGGTCTGATCACCTGTTCAGAAGATAGCGATATGCAGCATGGCAAAGGGGGTCTCCTCCTGAGAGTGGTGACCACTGTTGATTCCCTATAGTCCCATTCTGAAGTCCTACATTGTTCATTGTTTAGTTGTGTTGGGTTTTATTGTCTTTTGCTTTGTTTGATTATGTTGTATCTGGTGGCATGAGCAGCTATTTCAAAGGGAGCCATTTTGAATTTACTATTGTCTTGTTTTGAAGTCCTTTATTACATCCATTGTTTTGTTTTTATTGTTTCTATTCTATTCTGTTCTGTCTGATTTTTAGTATGTCCAAAGGTATCTGGAGCTATTTTGAAGACAACACAAGGCATTATGGTAACTGTTGTTGATTTGTGATGTTGTGAAGTCCTATAGTGAGATCCCTAAATCTAGCACATGAACTAAGCTCAAGGACAGTTAAACAAATTGTGAAGAGCTTTCAATTTGAACTTATTTTTAAAATAAAATCATCACAATTCTTTGTTTCTCATAAGAATATGTTATAGTCTCTTCTTACTGTTGATCTTTTCTTACACTGTGTTTCTTCTGGTGGGGGTTTTCATTATGCTTTTTAAGACATTTCTCACATCCTCTAGTTGCTCAATTCTCTGCAGATTCATTTTTCTTTCTGTCTCTACCTTGAGGCCTTGTCCACATTTCTTTCTTTGACTGCAGCTGTTCTTGTCCACATTTCTTTCTTTGACTGCACCCTCATTCTTTCTTTGACTGCAGCTGTTCTGTTATTAAAACATGCAGTTGAAGTTTATAGTGCTGCTATCTTTTTGTCTCCCAAGTAAAATGGCATCTACCCTATCTCCTACTCTTTGTTTACTTTGAACTAATTTTCTCAATGGCAAAAGATTCAGTACAAAAAAATGTAATGAAAGTCTTCTAGGTCTTGCTTTGTGATATAAATTTGTTTGATTGAGTACAAAATTCAAGAGTAAAAATGTCAAGAACTAAATAACACTACCTAATTGATTATTTCCAATATTGATGGCAGTCTACTAACACCCTAGCTAAAAGGGCACTGTAGAGTGTTAGTTTGCATTTAATTTTAGAGTCCTCTGTGATTTCTTTCTTCATAATAATCAGAGCAATGTACCATGAAAGTTTTTGCTTCAGTTCACATTCTTATTGTCTGTAAACTTGTATAGTTTGAGATACAAAGGATAATATTGATTCAGGTAAAAAAATAACAAAAACCAAAAACTGTGATCTATGTATTTCGAGAGCTTGTTTGGAGGTCCTAGTAGGGGAGTGTAGCTACTTATATACTCTTTAAAGAAGAGTCCTCCTCTATTGGGGCAGGTAGTCCTTTTCTATGGAGTACACAATTTAAGCCAGTCATACTTTCCAAGTAAGCCCCCAAATCAGCAAGGTCACAACGAAATCGTTCTCACATCTAATCCATATATTTTTCCAGGTATGGTTTACTCCTATGCTCTGTCCTATTTGTCCCATTTTGTGTTTTTATTATACCATAGATAGGTATTAGTAATTACCTAAATTTTCCTACTGTACCACATATTTTTTTCTAATTGGAGGATTAATACTCACACATTTTATGACTTTATTTAATGCAACTATTATATTTTATAATATTTCCATATGTATAATTATTTATAGCCCTCTCTTACATGTCTCTTTTTTCCTTAAATATATGAACCATTAGGATATTTGCTTGAGAATATAGATGAAAAAATCTCATTGTCCTTAAAAAAACTGAAGTCTAAAACTATATTGTTTAAAGTTTTTCAGTTTCAGTTGTTTAAATTTTCAGTAGAATTATTTTATAGTACAAAGAAAGAATCTTGGTCTTTGGTTTGTAAAGCACAGGAAAGTGGGTCTTCAAATACAGTTGGATCCAGGCATCCAAAAGAAGTCTTCACCAATAGGCTTCTTTCTTTTCACATCTCTCATCTCGCCAGGCCTCCTTCTCAGACAGAGGTCCAGAGGTGACATTGAGGTTTACAATCCACTACTCTAGAGCTCCAGAAAGGAAGTCCCTCTTTCTCTATGTCTTCCTAAAAGGCTTGGATTCAGCTCATGACCCAGGCTTGTGGCCATGCCTGATGTGATGGCTGCAACCAGACCTGAAACATATACTTAAACCTGAAGTTAGGAGATTAGGGCAGGGAATGGATGAGGGGAAGAGGGTTCTGATGCAATGAGAAGAGATACTGAAGAGGCAAAAAAAAATGAATTCCACCCCAGATGAATCATACTCTTGGTCTTTTGAGTTCCATGTGCTACTGTTTTATCCTTCACCTAAGGTGGAATGATATTTGAAGACCTGCCTAAGCAAACATTCTAATTGTCTGAAAGGAGGTGTTAGTAATCTCAGAAAATGCTTAGAGTATAATCCTAAAACAACAACAACAACTGACAAACAACCCCCCCAAAAGAAACCTAATGAAAATTCTAGTTTATCATATCCCCATCATTCTTTCCAACTTTTACCTTCTTTTTGAAGCTACTTGTCTTGGTTACTTTTCTCATTGCTGAGACAAGATATCCAACACCCAAAGTTAAAGGGGAAAAGGTTTATTTAGCTCAAAGCTTGTAGAGGATTCAGTCCATAATTGAGTGACTCCAAAGCAGGCAACAATTCATGATGACTGAAGACAGCAAAAGCAATGAGAGGGGATATATATATATATATATATATATATATATATATATAGAGAGAGAGAGAGAGAGAGAGAGAGAGAGAGAGAGAGAGAGAAGCCTTTTTCTGTCCCCTATATTGTATCTGGTCTACCGAGATTAGGAAGGTGACAATCCAATCAGTGGACTGATCCAGCAATCACCTACTCTTAATTCCAGCACCCTTAATTCCAACGTTGCACCACGAATCAATCCAACACTAGATTCAGCCACCTTCAAAGAAAAAAGCCTTGTGATGCATGAGGCTTTGGGGGGAACATCTAAACACAAACCATACTTATGATGATGAAAAACTCTTTCAAACAATGACTACTCTCAAACAACAACAGATAGATACGACTAGATGAAATTAGAATCTCCTACTTTACAAGATGTTGGTATGTCATTTCTTTCTCAGTTTTATTGCCTAAACATGTAATTGTATTACACATTTATTGTATTGTTGTGTATAACACAATAATAACATATTGTCGAATAAGTGAATCACAGCTATGGAACTCTTAGAATGGAGAGAAGACAATGAAGAAAGAAAATTTTCCTATGGGGATAGAATTATTCAGGAAACCTAAGAAAACGAGTATTTCTCACAGCAGTAAAACAATTAGTTAAATCAATAAATTAATAGCTTTTCAAAGTAGGAAGTAATCTGTCATATAATAAACAGTAAATGTAAGTAAGAGTTAGAAGACATTGAAGGTTTTCAAATTAGAATTTGAGTTAGAGGTTTGAGGTAGATTATACCATATAGGATTGTAAATCAATCTGATTTTTTTTCCTGCTTTTGGGAACTGAATCCAGGGTCACCCACATGTTAGGCAAACACACTATAACTAAACTGCACAGAAGCGTAAACTACTTTTTTTTCTTAAAGACCACTGCCCCACCTAAGTTTGTATTATGAGTTGTTAACCTACTTAACAATCTTAATCTGTTACATAATGATGAGCAATTTATTGAAAGAAATTTGTACTTAAGAGTTTTCTATAACTTTCTAACTTTATACTTAAACTACTTTTTGAAATAGATTACAATTTTCATTGAAAGTGGGGAAAATGATGCTAAGAAAGATGGGTATTATCACAACTACTAAGAATTAAAAATTTTAAAACTTCAAGTGCCATACATTTCTATAAATATTTTACTTTTCTGGGAAGTTATTATAATTTCTGTGGAGTAATAAACCCAATCTAAGAAGTTAAACACACAATCAAAACAAAAACTCATAAAGAACACATGTCAATATGATGTTTGTATATACATTGTTTATTTTTTGAAGGAATGTCTAATTTTTTTTAATTTTGGTTTGCGTAAACTATATATTAACTGTGGATTACCAACTTTTATAGACATTTGGAATTAGTATTCATATAAATATTCAAACTTTAAAGTCCCAATTTCTGGTGTGTTTTTGGTTGCATACTTTCAGATTTCAAATTAGAATCACAGTGTGTAATACTAAAAAAATCAATTTTAATTCATCATATTGAAAAGAATAAATATAAACCACATTGATAAATACAAATTTGAAATGCAAGAAACTAATTTGAGCTTGAATATCAGGATAATTGGACGTATTGGAGACTAACTGGTAATGCAAAGAATACTTCCTCTTGATATTGACCATTCTCTAGATCAATAACAGTTCCAAATGTAGTAAAGAGCAGACAGCTTTTAACAGAATCTAAATTATTAAGGTTGCTGCATTGTTGCCCGAGAGTTCATTAACAATCTCATCAATACAGCTTGGTTTGTGGACATTAGTAAAAGCTTCATGGAACATTTTTAAAGAGAAAGTGGTATCTCAATGGACTGATCTTAGTAGGAAAAAAATTTAATTAGGCAAGAATAATTACTTTAGATAAATGAAACTTTTAATTGAAAACCTGTTGGTATTTCCTAACTTGCTTCCCAGCTGTCCCTTAACCATTTATATCTAAAAAGTGAAGAGTTAATCTACATATTTGATAAACATCTTGAAATTGGTGTATAAAATGTGTAAAGGGGTTTACAAATGGTGGCAATTAAAAGTAAATAGGATTCTGCTTGAGAAACAGTGCATTTTAAAGATGTAAGAAAAAAGAAAGATTTAAGTCAGAAAATATAGAGAATATTCTTGGTAAATGGAATGCAAAATAATAATCCCCTAAAACTTCAATGGCTATAAATTTGAAATCTAAGTACTGAATTTCATTCCTCTTAGTGCCCTAAAAGCTTACAGGAAAATAATACTGTTTGCAAAAATTATCCTTGAGTATTATAAAAGAAAATGACATGCAGCAAAAATTCTTAAAAGACCAAAATATCAAAATTGTATACAGAATAAGAGCCAGAGGAAATTCTTATTGTCATAATTAGCATCAGACACAGGTTAGTGCCTGCTAAACTAACTAGCCTGCTAAACTAACTAAATCATAGTGCCTGCTAAACTAACTAGCAGGCACTATGATTTTGAAATTTTAGTGAAAGTTTATATTTTGATATTTGTGATCATAAAAGACACAATACTCCCCTTTGCTTCAAGCACACTTATCCCATTGTTCCTGTCACTTTCTGAAGCATTTCTGGAAGTCCTGTTGCATGTCTTAGTTTCCTGTCATGCCTGCCTCAGTGTCCCAAATCTATTCAAAACACTTAATTTTCATGGGCTTTTTGACTCTAGGTAGAACCAGAAGTTTCATGGTGCCAGATCTGATTAATAAGGTAGATGAGGACACTGCAATGTTTTTATAATCCTGTCTTTCCATAGGATGGTACTTGGCAACAGCATTCACCATATTTTTATAACACTTTTTATGCACAAAAGAGAATTTCTAGAACAGCTTCAGAAAATAGAAAGAGTGATGGAGTGTGTTCAAAGTGAGAGGGAGTATTGGGAAGGCAATTAATGACAATGTGTCTTTTACTGCAATGCGTTTTAAAAAATTTAGAAATTCACCACATATTTCAATCACTCCTTGTATGTATTCACATTACAGGAGCACCTAATAAATAAAACTGCTTGTAACAGCATTAATTTTAGCTCAGGTCATTTGTTACCTGAATCTTAGCCACCACTATCCTCCAATATTGTATTCATTCAATCTTTAAATCATGGCTAAATTTGAATTTTCATCCTAACTTACCAATTTCAATGTGAGGCTGAGCTCTCTCTCTCTCTCTCTCTCTGTTTTCTTTAAAAGTATTACCTGTTTTACCTATCGCGGACACTAAATGCCACATCAATGGAGACAAATTCATCTTGTTGTTTAAGATTTTTTATGACACAATTTCTGGAATTTCCTTTAATTCCATTAATCTTTATTACAATTAAATTATTATAATTATTACAATTACAGTTAAATTATTACAATTATTCCTTTAATTCAATTAATCTTTATTACTGGTTAGTTCAAAAGCACAAAATACAGGTAGATTCACCTTTTCACTGTTTAAGAGAAAGCAAAAAAAATAGAAAAGTAAAATATTGAGATACTAGGAAATGGGATTGGCTGAAAAAGAAAAGATTTTAGTTTTCCTTTTTAGAGTATCAGGAGGCCAGGGGAGGGTTTTAATTTGAATGAGAAGTTTAACAGTGATGAAGTCACACTCAAAAGGGACTCTACTACAAATAATGGCAGGTTTTGTTAGACTAGTCAAGAACCGGTTAGAGTATGAACACAGAGAGTGACACAAAAAAAGTGAACCTGGTTTCCTTTATTAATTTACATAAAATGTCAGCACAAAAGTTTGCTAAGTAAGCAAATGAAACGTAAGAATTATATGAAGAAGACAGTTAAGAATTATGGTTATGTTACAAAACCAATATAAAATCAGAATAAAATCTGTATTTCCTAGCAATATAAATGTAAATCATAGGACGCTTCATAGTCCACCTGAGTCAGTCCTTTCATTTTATAGATGAAGAAACTGAAGACTAGAAAACAATGTCAGGTTTGCCCAGCTTCACATTCCTGGTATGAAATTAACTAACAATAGCTCTTTATTTAGCAATAAATAGAAGATGGTATAATGTTTCACTACTTTCATTTTTCTAAATTCCAACTTTTTCAACAACTCATGCATTATTTTTGGCTCTTACTTCAAATGGATTGTGGTACCATGCCTGCACTAAGTTTTACAGCTAGCAAGTTGTGCTATGTGATCACTTCCTCCCCCTTCTTCTTTTAGACCTGATCTGTGCTCTTGAATAGTGTGTGGCCTGTTCCATTTAGACTAACGGTGAGTACACAAGGATAGAAATATTATACTTTCTAAACCAGTTTCTTGTTTCAGATATTATCCCTCTCAAAGAGATTACAGTCTTCTGGTGGTCAGTGCCATCATCATTTAACACCTGCCTTTGCACCGTGTGCCAGAAACTGTGCAAACTGCTTTAATGTATTGTCTCATGCAGTCTGTTCAGTCCACGCAGCTGCTGGTAAAGAACTCTGTTTCTGAGTGCTACAAAGAGCTGGCAACAGAGAACGCATAGTGGCAGCTGCAGTGTAACTGGGAGAGTTGTTTTCTGACAATTGACTCTGATTGGTTCTGAGTGCATTTCTTCATTACTCCCAGTTCAGTTAGCAGCCACCATGTACTTGCTTCGTGCCAGGCAGAGTGTGGTGCAGTGTGCCAGCCCAATGAGTGAACACTAGCATGCTTTTCTTGTATGACCCCTTCTTTTTTGTTCAGATAGGTTGAAGATTCTGTGTCCCACTTAGGGTTATGCTCACTGTGCAAGGGGGCTCCCAAGGCTGGTATCCACCTCTTTGCCCATTGTCTTTAATATCTGTATTTTTTTCATTGAAGACTCAATATTTTCAATTATTTCTATCCTCTGACTCTCTGGCTTTTAAAAATAATTTTTCCCACAAGAAAAGCTATAATAGATCATCATTTAAAAATGTTCAATTATAAAATGAGAAAAGGCTAAAGCATACAAAGGAAACTTTGGTTATTTGCTTTAGTTAAAAGACAAAGTCAATGGAAGATCCAGAATTCATAAACTTATGTTCCATTTATTAGACCATGCAGCTCTTTGTGTGATGCACTGTATCTCAGATGGGAATTCAGAAATGAGCAAAATCTGAGACGTAGGAGTTCCAGAATGGATCTGCCACCTGCCAGCTAGCATTCAGATCTCAAAGGGGACCTGCTTGCACTTATTTAATGGAAAGATAAATGTGCTCACAGAACTGTTACTATAAATTCATTTAGAAACAGGACAGAGGCTGCACTCACATTTCTTCCTGGTAAGAGCTGCTGGCAGATTTGGTTCACTGTACCTCTGGGAGGTAATACATTCTAGCTAGATTGCAAAGTGTGACTGCTATGCAGAGCTCTCTAATACTTATTTTCTTTACTGCTTAAATGAACTTTTTGGTTGAATTCATGTATTTATTTGAAAAATATTTCTAAGTAGTTACTATAGGCAAGGCAATATCTGCAATTTTATACAGGATATTACAAAGTACATACTGTTATCGCCTGATAAATGTTTGTGGTCAAGAAAGGAAGATAAAAAGATGAGAAAAATATAAGCAGTTTTATTAAAAGTGGAACGTGCAAGAAAGAAAGAAAGAAGGTGTAGATCAGGGATGTTTCTCTAGGAAGTTTCTAGGTATACCTAGAATAAAATTAAATTTAAGAACTATCTTTAACTTGACAGAAAAATGCTTAATTTTTTTAATAGTTGAACTGGAGCAAAATTTATATTCTGTAAATGATCCATATCAAAATTTTAAAATATGATAATTTTACTTATGTTTATACTCATGAAATCATCTAATCATGCTACAAACATATGTAACGATTACTAGTAAGACTGATGACTTTGAAGGTACACTATGATATAAAGGCTGGGTGACTTAGTAGCCCAGACCAAGATTTGTAATTTACAAGATTGCTATCACAAACAAAGAGCAACATATTATTCTAAATATAACCCCTCATGGCAAAATCAAAAAAATAAACTGGAAAAAAGCTAGGTTCTAAATTCTTTGAAGTAAAAGTTTAAAGAGCATACCCAAAATACATGCTACCTGTAGGACAGAAGGACAGAGCATTCCGGAAGAATGTTTCTCCTTCAGAAAAAAAAATTATGGACTTATATTTGGAAAGAAAAATCTTGAATATATTTGAGAAATTTTATATACCATTGTTCTCTTTCTGTTTGTATACAGATCAGAATTTTTCATTTCTATTTTTCATGCTTTATGCAAATAAAAATCTGTTAGGAACCTACTTGAGATACATGAAATTGGACTGAATGATAAACCGATTTCAGTGGCAATAGTTTTTAAAGATTTCTTTTTCCAAATACCAATCTGTAATTTTTCAGTGGCATAGAAATTACATTTGTCACTCTCCCACCTGCATCTGTTACACACTCCATTCCTGAAAGTAGCTTAGGTAGAAGAACAGCCCAGTAATAAGTTATTAAGATTCATTCATAGTTAAATGTATCTGCAGGTGCCCCTCATGATTTCTTCAAGCTAACCATTTAGAAAGATCCCTAAACTTCTACTGAAACGTGAAGTTAAATTGCACAAGTTTAAAGGTTTGCAAAAGGCGTTTTAGGCTGACCTTTTTTTATAGTTTAAAAACTTACGTTGGACAGAAAAACAAAGCTCCAGCTCTAATCTTGTCTAAAGAAACCTCTCAAGGTGCTTGCCTTTCTTTTTGGAAGAGGCATGCATGAACAAGCAATGAGCGATACAGGTCCACCTTTACCTCTGTCTTAGCACTGTCTCACCTATGTCATCTGTACGTCCTTCAGGGATACAACCTCAGGGTGAGCAATGTAGTGTAGTTTCCAAATATTATGTGGGATATTTATATGATTTTACTTTAAAGAGAGAAAATTGGGCAAATTGTCATGTGTTCTTAATTGATATCTCCCACTCCAATTTATGTTTTATTTTTGTAATTCAGGATGCAAGTGACTATAGATTTATCTATCTAACCAGCTCACATGGCTTTTAGTAATCAAATTGTATATTCAGCATTAATGTAATTTGTTAAGCTATTATTGTGTTTAATTTTGAAGCATTCTTTAAAGTAGCCATGATAGATAAAGAAAAGTTTTTTAAAAACTTTGTTTTGGGAACTAAAATTGTACTTTGAAACCTAGCTTAGAGACACGCTAGATGGGAGCCATAGTTGGTGTTCATCAAAGTGCCTCACAATAGAAGACTCTTAGTTTCCCTTCCTTTACTAAATTCTTAGGTTTGGTGGGAATATGGCCTATAAGATGTAGTGGTTTCAATGATTTGGATGGTGATTTTAAGAGTTTGGCTTTACATGAGTCTTGTTTCTGCCAATCTTTTCCTGATTTTAATTTAGGAGAATCACTGTAATGTTTCTAAGCTTCAGTTTGTAACTCTCTAAAATAAAACAGTGATATTTAAAACATGTCTTTGTGAGAATTAAATTAAAGGAGAAATCAACACAGTTGTGAGACAAAGAATAAGCATTCAGTGTAATGTAATAGTAACAATAAAAAAAGATGACAATTTTACCTGTCTCCTCCTCTGTTTCATCCTTTCTTTCTTTCCTTCTATTTTCATCAAGAGTCAAAGCGAAGTATTTTACTCAATATGAGAGTGTTAAGATTTATCAAAAGCAGCAAAATCTCTAGATTTGAAAGGAAGAGTAAAATTTCTGGAATCTAAGCTTGAATTTGAAAGACGCTGCAGGCCCTTTGCCCTTCGAAAATCTCCTGATGAGCAATTGGATAGTGGAAGACTAGAATGAAGAAGAGGGACTTTGGGAAGTATTGAACTGTGAGGAGTTAGAGATTAGACTTTCTTATTCTAGAATTTTATACTTAAGTAGTCTTTGTATCCTACTTGAGTCAGGATTCTTTAGGATTACATTCTGCTCTAAATTTCTTCTTGCATTCTAATTTGTGTCTTTTTATTTTCTGTATCATATTTTATTTTATTTTTAAAATGATCTTTCTCTCAGTCACCATTAATGAATCCACTTCCTGAGGTCTCACTTGTTTCTAAATTTCTCTAAGTGTTGTTTCCTGTACTACAGTTCAGAAATCTACGTTAGTGAAATTGTCCTGGTTAACATTATTGACTTTGATCCTGGTCTAGTAGTTAGCCTAATTGTATACACTGATGTAGTTCTTTTTTATATATATATATATTTTATAAACTTGTACGACAAGTCTGAATAACTCTACCTGTTCTTACTTTGCAGTGTATTTTACTATGTGAATATTTACCACTTATCAAAATCTGATTTTTTTTTTTTTTTTGGTACCAGGGATTGAACTCATGACCTCACGCTTGCCGGGCAGGTGCTTACTCTGCTGAACTAAATCCCCGGGCTTCAAAAATCATACAGATTAATGCAATAAAATATTTATTGATGTTTCTCTTACCTTATATCTTCAAGCTCACTATTTTTGTTAATTAAATGCAGAATGTTGAGCAAGGAACTTAGATAGAAAGTATAGACTATGGACAAGTTGTCTGTATTCAAATCCAGTTCTATCTGTACTTGAGCTAGCTGCTTTATTTTCCCATTTGACACAAATATGATGCATTTCCAAATGTATGATTGTGGAATTAAAGGAAATAATTTAAGGAGAGTGCTGCACACACATAAAAACAGAATAAGTGTTAGCTATTCATATTAATAATAGAAAATTTCCAAATACATGCATTCCTATGAAAATAAGGAAAAATCATGAAATACTAAAATTTCCTCATAACATTTTAAAGTAGAAAGGATAGTACAAATACAGATTTGCAAAGAGGATGAAAAAGATAATTCTGAAATGATATGAAGACTAAATGGGAAACAACTACACGATATCAAATAAACAACTACTCTAAAAGGAGAACAAAAAATCCACCCCAGACTGAAAATTAATCTGAGTGACTTCAAAAGTCCTATTCATTATTTTATCATAAATCAACAGACTTTAAAGTGTAAATTCAAGAATTAATTTGTTCACAAAGTATTCATTTTAAAAAAATTAAATTCATTTTAAACTGATAGATGTAAGCATAAAAGTTGTACACATTTAAGGAACACTGTGTTTTCTTTCAGTACATGGCAGATTGTGCAATGTTGGATATAGGTTAGACATATCTCCTCCAAGATTTACAATTCCTTTTTTTTTTTCTTTTTGGTACTGAAAATCGAACTCAGGACCTTGTGCTTGCTAAGCAGGTGCTTGTGCCGCTGAGCTATATCCCCGGCCCAAGATTTACAATTTCTTTGTGGTGACAATACACAAAATTACTTCTAGGTTTTTGAATCATGCAATATACTACTGTTATATACAGTCATTTCTTCTAATTGTATGTTAGTATCCATTGGTCAACCTTTCCTTTTTGCACCCTTCTCCTGTAGTCAGCCTCTAGTCAACACAACTCCTCTTAACTTCTGGGAGATCAAAATTTTTATAGTGTATGTAGGAGGGCGATTATACAGGACTTGTCTTTCTGTCTTGATTTCACTTAATGCAATTATCTGTAGTTTCATCCATGTTTTTGCGAATGACAATATTTCATTCTTTTTATAACTGAGTAGTATTTCCTTGTGTATATGTACCACGATTTTTTAATCCATTCATCAATTAATGGACACGTATGTGGTTCCCACTTCTTGAGTATTGTGAACAGTGTTGCAAAAAACAGGTGTTTAGCTGTCTCTTTGACATACTGATTTTATTTCCTTTGGATGAATAAGCAAGTGTGACTTTGATGCATAATATTGTGGCTTTATTTTTAAGTTTTTGAGGCAACTCCATAATATTTTCCATAGTGGCTATATTAATTTATATTGCTATCAACAGTGTACAAGTGTTCCTTTTTTCAGTATATTCTTACCATCTCTTGTTATCTTTATTCTTTTTAGTAGCAGCCATTATTACTGGGGTAAATGATATCTCATTGTGCTTTTCATTTGAATTTCTCTGCTGATTATTAATGCTGAGTATCTTTTCATATACCTGTTACTATTTATATGTCTCCTTCGGAAAAAATATGTTTATGTCTATTGCCAATTTTTAATCATTTTTTTTGTTTTGTTTACCTGTTGAATGTCTTGAGTTCCTTATGTTTCTGCATATTAACTCATCGGTGGTATTGTTTGTAAATCTTTTCTCTAATTCTGTAAGCCATTGTTTCCTTTCATGTGCAAAAGTTGTTTAGTTTTATGTAATACCATTTATTTTTTGCTTTTCTTACTTGTGCTTAGGAACCTTTTCAAAAAAGTGTTTCTTACCTGAATGTCCTTGAGATTTTTCGCTACATTTTCTTCCAAGAGTTTCATAGCTCAAGTCTTACATTTCAGTTCATAATTCACTAATAATGTTGTAACTGGTATAAGATAGTGATCTAGTTTTATTGTGCATATGTATATCCAATTTTACCAGTGATTTTATTGAAATGACTCTCCTCCACTAAATATTCCTAGACATATGTCAAAAATCTATCTTCTGCAGATGTATCGGTTTATTTCTAGGCTCTCTATTCTGTTTGTTTACCTATATATTCATTTTATGCCAGTATTATGCTATGTTGATCATTGTATCTCTGTAGTATATTCTGAAGTAAGGTAGTATAATACCTACTGATTTATTTGGCCCAATATTATTTTGACCATTCAGTGATTTATCATTTCATACCAATTTTACGATTTTTTTTTTGCTAGTTTTGTGAATAAGTTCTTTGATAGGCATTGCCTTGAATCAGTGGATCACTTTAGGTAGTATGAGAATTTTAACAATATCAATTTCCAAAGCATAATATAGGATGTCTTTCCATTTCTTTGTATTCTCTTCAATTCCTTCCATGAATGTTTTATAGTTACATAGAAAAAGTCTTTCATCTGTTATTTAAATGTGTTCCTAGACATTTTATGTTATTTTGCAGCCATTTAATGTGAAATTGTTTTCTTGATTTTTTTTCAGATAATTTAACTATTGCTGTATAGTAATGGTATTTATTTTTATGTTGATTTTATGTCCCACACTGTGCTGAATTTGTTTGTTCATTCTAAAACTTTTCTTGGCTGGTGTTTTTGGAATTTTCTATATGGAAGATTATGTAGACACTTAACAATTTTTTCCTGTCCAATTTGGGTTCTCCTTATTTTTATCTCCAGTGTAACTGCTCTGGCTAGGACTTTCAGTACTATGTTGAATAAAAGTGGTGACTGGCCACCCTTGTCTTGTTGCAGATCATAGAGTCAAATGTTCAGCTTTCCTCCACCAAGTATGCTGTGAGATGCTGGCTTGTTGTAAATGACCTGCATTATTTTGTAGTATGTTACCCCTCTACCTAAATTGTTCAGCACTTTTTGTCATGAAAGGATGGTGAATTTTCCCTGATACCTTTTCTACATCTTTTGAGACAATTATGTGAGTTTTGTCCCTTATTCTGTGAATTTGTGAATTAAGTTTATTGATTTGCATATACTCAACCATCCTTACATCCTTACATCCCTAAGCTGAATTCCAATTTTTCATGTTTAATAACCTTTATAATGTGTTATTGAATTCTTTTCACTAGCATTTTGTTGAGGATTTTTCCATCTATGTTCATTAAGTGTGTATGCCTATAACTTTCTGTTTTTATTGTTTTATCCTTGTCCGGTTTAACCTAATACTATGTATCCTAATACTGGCCTAGAATGAGTTAGGAAGAATATCTTTTCCTCCTTTAAATATTCGATAAAATTCAGCAATAAAAACATCTGGTTCTAGGCTTTTCTTTGATAAGAGACTATGTTATTCCTAATTCGATATTGTTATTCATTATTGGTCTTTTCAGTATTTTATCATAATTCAATATAATTCAGGTATATGTGTCCAGAAAATTAGGTGTATCTTGTAGGTTGTTGAATTTGCTGGAATGTTGTTTTTCATAATAATCTCTGATGATTTGTATTTCTTTGGTATCATTGGAATATAGTCTTATTTTCATATCTGATTATATTTGAGTCTTCTTCCTTTTTTCATAGTCTAGCTAAAAGTTTAAACAGCAATTTTATCTTTTCAAGAAAATAGCTCTTGATTTTATTGATCTTTTGCATCATTTTGAATCTTTATCTGGTTTTGCCCTGATCTTTATTATTGCTTTCCTCCTGTTAGCTTTAGGTTTGGTTTATTCTCACTTTTTTACTTCCTTGAGGTATAATGATATGTTGTTTGAAATGTTTCTGTCTTTTGATGTAGGTATCGGTTGATATAACTTTCCTCTTAGTATTCCTTTGCTGTATTCCATAGGTGTGTATGCTTTATCTCTATTTTTCTTTTGTTTTGATCCCTTTTTTCCATCTTAATTTCTTCTTTGATCCATTGGTTTCTCAGGAGTAAGTCATTCAATGCTCAGTGTTTTTGTTAATAATTTCTAGTTTACTGCATTGTTGTCCATAATGCGATTTCAATTTCTTAAATGCGACTTTTAAAAGCAACTAATATATATAGTCTTCATTTTATGTTTTTCTCAGAGTATTTCCAGAAAGAGGAATATCAAATTAGACAGAACGTGTATAATTTTAAGACTCTTGTAGTGATGTTGTGAAACTTCCCTATCTCTTCCCTTTAGTGTCTGAAAGAATTCATTTCTCTCTATGCTTGCTATAAATGAATAATAGATAACAGATTTTAAAAATAATAGTAATAGATTTTAAAAATAATTTTATTTTGAAAACAATATTCAGTCTTTCATAGTTTGATAACTTATTTGTGTGTAACTGTGTGGTATGTGAAATATGTCCTTTAAACATTAATTCAAACCACAGTCAAACATTAGTGCAATCCTCAGGCTTATGTTATATACCTATATCCATTTCACTACATTAGTTTTCACTATGTGGTCAATTTCAGGTTTGTGAAATTAGTCAGCTGATATTTATAAAATAAGGGCTATGAATCTGGGTTATATTCCTCAAAGATTTATGAACTATAATATAGTATTATTATTATGTTCTATCATAGCATTGTGCTCTCGAGTTGTATTCTATTTCATGTGCTAAAACTCCTTAAGATCCATTTGTATAAAAGCTACTATGTGCACTCATTTTGTATCGTGTTGTGGCAAGCACTATAATCTACAGGGTTTCTATTCATTTTGGAATTCATTTCACAGCCCACTAATTGTGTGAATGAGAGGAGGAAACACACGCTTTTATTCTAAAGCATGCCAAGCAGATGGCGTCTGGTTCATCACTACCAGCCCTGTCAGTGTAGCCCTCTTCTGTAGGTAGTGAACGTGGCATTGATCCGTCAAACACAATGTGAGGGTCCATTTAACACAGCACTTGAAGTCCCTGGGCCTCTGGTTTGTTGTGACTTACAAACATTTTATTTTTTATCATCAACCTCTAAAACAGTTGGTCACTTGAGCAGGTGCAACAGAGTAGAATTCATATTCATTTTACTTGAAAAAGCAAATGAACTTTTATTCATATGGAAATTTTAGAGAAAGAAAATAGCGCAAGGGATTAAGCTTAGTTTCTTGAAAAGGGATTAATGCATGTATTGAGATTCAAAACAGTAGCATCATTTCTGAGATTGAAGTTTTTGAAAAATTGAGAAAAGATCAGGGTTTATATCTTAAGCATACTAAATGAATCTCTTTTAAAGTCTCTTTTTTTTCTCCTATGCAAGGAAACTGCTTACTTATTTTCTTCTGCATACTATATGTGACTTACACAAACATACAAAACATAATAAGTACATTCACTCTAAGAGAAAGAGAGACAGAGAGCATGCTTGTGTCAAGACAAGGTAAGATACATACAGAGAAAGTAAAAAAAAAGAAATAAAGGCTGTCTTTATGGATTTCCAACATCAGCAGGGACTCTGGCACCATGTGTAATTGGCTTATTACTGTGCAAAGAAAGGCTAGGTAGTACAAATATTCTAATGGAGTTCATGTAGTAATTTAATTACCACATCTTTGTTAAGAAAGTGAACCATAACGTGTTGGAGAAAATGTTTTTCTTCATTTAAATAAAAACTGTATAATAATTTTTCTCACCCCTGTCTGTCCACTTCTGAATGCCCTAGCTCAGGTTCCACATTTGTATTGAATGTCCACTTCTTTTTCCTCTGTCTTCAGACGGATGCTGCTCTAATGTATGATGCTGTGCACGTCGTGTCCGTGGCTGTCCAGCAGTTTCCCCAGATGACGGTCAGCTCCTTGCAGTGTAATCGACACAAGCCCTGGCGCTTTGGGACCCGTTTCATGAGCCTAATTAAGGAGGTGGGTCAGAGCAAACACAGCCTTCCTGATTTTGTCTTGAACTGAATAAAGTAAGATTATTTCAATTTACAGCAGGTGACCTTTTACTTTTATATTTTAAATTAAGCTTTCCTTTTTCATCCCAAACAAACACAATTAATATTTTCCCTAAATAATATAAAATAAATTTGTTAGTTTCATTATAAGTAAATGGAAAATTTATAAAAATATCTATACTGTTGGAAAAATCTGAATGCCTGTGACCTATGATACCTTGATTTATGATACTGATACTTTTGGTCTTTCTGAATCTTAACCTGTGTTAATTTTCACTGATTTATCCATATAGATGTTTAAAGAATTCTTATATTTTAATCAACAAAATATAAAATACATTTTAACATGTATGTCATCTGTTTTGCACTTAAATTATACCCAGTGTTTGTGGGTCAATGTATAGTTATTTGTATCAGAGCTTCTGAAGTGTAATGGTTAATTATTTAAGTGCAAAATGTTCTTCATGTTTTGTGATGCAGCCATTCTTATGGTCATATATAATTTTTTATGCAACTACTGTAATTATAGGCCAAGCACATCTGAAGTAAGAAAAAAACTGGATTCAAGATTATATATATGCACAAATATATGTATTTTCTTTCTATTCATAATATGAATGAAGGTCCATTTTTAGCTTAGTATACCATTTAAGAAATGTTTATGGCACCTTAATATTTGTTATGAAACTCACAAATATGATTACCATATAAGATTTTTCATTAATAGCTTAGAATAACTCATCTGTTCATCTGATATTACTCATCATGAAAATAAAAAGGAAAACAACAGGGTCATGAATAAGAGTCCCTAGATCCTTGTCAAAGAATGGCCATGAATTTCACTTGTCTAATTTTTCTCAAACTCTTAGGTAAATTTATACTCCTTGAAGAATATGAATTTTATGGTTACTGCACACTGTACATTTACTTCTAGTTTAAAACTGAGCACCAGGGAGTTATAAACATATTCCACAGATTGATTAGTTGAAGAACAGATTTTTCTGGACTGTGTATTTGAACACAGACCATGGTAGTAGTCAAACAGATTTAAAAAAATAAAAAAACAGTGGTATGGCAGTCTTCATTGTATTTATTGTAGGGTGTAATTAAGAACCTCATACAGTGTTCCCTATGTGAGAACCAACAAGAGAAATTTCTCATAGGTCTCAATACCAGCAAAAGCTGTTTCTCCTGTGCAGCTGACATGTTAAACAGTGGACCCTAAATATTATTTTATTTTCTGCTTAAGTAGCTAGAAACTTTAATATGGAACTTGTGATAGAATTTTATTAGTTTTACCTACTAAACGATTTTTTGTTATTTCTACCCCAGATTTGTGTTACTATTCTGCTCCTCTACTACTGTACTTATTGATCCCCTTTTCTATTTTCATACTGCTACACAATTTTGTTAACCACCTTAAATTTTCCTTATGAGAAAACTGGATAGAATTGTTTTTTCTTTCTAAACCAGTTAAGATACGTTAAACTTTAGTGAAGATGTTACATTATATAGTTTTCTAATTCCTTATAATTAATTAAAACTATTTTGGAATTCCTGCAGATGAGTGCTTGTGAACCACTTTGAGACTAAGAAATATTGTGATAATGACATTCATTTTTAATCATCACTGAAATGTTACCTTTTATACTTTGGGATTCATTTCTTTTGAGTCTTGGTGTATATTATTTCAAATACTAGATTTGCGAGTTTCATTGCATCATTTAAAATTTTTGTCCAAGTTATTTCCAAATGAAAAAATAATGGAAAATATCTAACTTGGTCTAATTTTGGAAGCTTTTTATATTTAAAAAATCCAGATATTTACTCAACTTGGAGGAGCCAACATACCATGCTGGTGAAAATGAACTGTACAGCATGAAAAACTTCTAATAAATTTAGTATTGAACCTAGGATAATTTAGGAAAAAATCCTTAAATTTCAGAAAAAAGTTAAAATATTTTTAAATATCTATAGCAATTCAAATTGATAAAAAGTAATGAAAATACTTTTTCTTGTGATGATAGGAAAGCATTTTATATTCTGTGTTTGCATACTAATCTTATAAATTTTTTGTTTTGTTTTGTTTTTCCATAGGCTCATTGGGAAGGCCTCACAGGCAGAATAACTTTCAATAAAACCAATGGCTTACGAACAGATTTTGATTTGGATGTGATCAGTCTTAAAGAAGAAGGTCTGGAAAAGGTACTTGAGTCATTGTATTATTTTTTTTCTTTAACTATTGAATGAACAGTTCCTAATGAAGAAAGAAGTAATCTATACTGTAGTCACATTTCACTATAAGCTTTATTGAGTAGCTTTAAACTGTAAATCATTAAATTATTATACCACAGATAATAATTGATGGTTAAGATTGAAGAACACGGGCATTTTAAGACACTAAATAATTTATTTTCTCATTATTTTTTAAATACATAAAATTCTAAGTACTCCTATATGCCTGCAAATGCATATAATCTTAATATTTGATATAATAATTGGAAAATATTTGGTTTAATGGAAGTCTTTGCATATTCATCTTATGATCACTTTTGTTCGCATAGACTTTCCTATTTGGAGCTGGCCCCAAAAAGAATTAAATATGCAAGTATGTTTTTATTGCTGTTTCACAGTCAAGTGAAATATCTAGATTAATGTACATGAAGGAATTTAGGTATGAACATAAATGTCAAATGTCACACTGAATTATTTTACTTGATTCTGTTTTAAGGGATTTGAATAAAATATAGGCAAGAAATTTGGGTATGTACTTACATTAAGAACGTTTTGTTATAAATTTGCCTATGTTTGTATTGGATACATTTATATATTTTTAGGCAGATTAATTGAAAATTACAGATAAACAAATGTTTTAATAAGAATTTAAGAAAAATTCTATTTGACTGTGATAAATGCCTTAAAGATCATAAACTATGTTCCACCTAGCAACTAAACAAAAAGCATTCATCACAGGTGAGAATTGACTAAGGAAGTTGAGTCAGGATAGCTCTTTTAGCTTTAGAGATAACAGCATATTCGAGTGATGACTCAGATGACCAGGACAGAGAAACACAATTTTTTTTTATAGTGTCATCAAAACTGGGATAAATACATGAGAACCTACTAATGACTCAAGATGATAGGGTTGTTACTTCCTTCCTATGAGAGTTCAAATTGTATCTTTTGTCAGGAACATCAAAGTTGAAAACATTCATGAGCCAGTCACTTCTGTATAACCTTGCTTCTGAGAGGACAATCCTTGTTTGTACACAAAACTAGATTTGAAAATGATAAGAGTTTAGTCAGCTTCTGAGGCCATATCCCACTGTTTACTCTAGATGCCATTATCTTATTTGGAAATAGACAATTCACTTAGATGAGCTTTGACCATTGCTCAAATTTCAACACAACAGCAAAAAAGTAGTGATTTCCTCATATTATCATGGACTCAGTCTTATTTTAGAGGCAAAATAAAAAGCACTGGAATCTCATTTTGGAATCAAAACAGGAAATAGTGAAGACATTTTCTGTATGCTCAAATTTCACTTACAGTATATATAATGGATGTATTTGTTTTCAGGTACATATCTGATCATCTATCATACTGAAAGGTAAAAACAGTATGGGCTATGTGTGTTACTATAAAATTTCCAATTTTTGTAGCCACTTCTGAAATTCGAAAAATTTTTGTTAAATTAATGACACGTAGTACTTTTACTCAAAAGATAGAGAGATAACATACAGCAATGAAAAACTGTCTTTCAAGAATTTAACTGAACAATGAATGAATATTTCTGACAAATGTATAAAGAGTCACTATAGATGGGGTGCTAAAATTTAGACTTTGAATAATGCAAAATTATTGATTAGTATACACTGAGTCATTCCAGAAGGAGTTAATAATATGAGGAAAGCTATTGCATAAGATTTGACTTAATGATATTATGTATATTCACACACAAATACACACATGAGTGATGCAAGTGGAACATAGAGGTAAAGTGCTAGATTTGAATCACGGCATGAGTGCCAGCTCAAGCTACTGCAATGTATTAATATAGTATGTGAGTCCAAGGAGAGAGTAGCCTGGGGCAATCCAAACTGCTTGGGAAGACAGTATAACTGGAAATGACTTTGGTATGAGGCCAAAAATTTATAGTTATTTTAAATAAAAGCAGCATATGGATAATCAGTGACAGAACACAGTAAAGCATTGATGAAATCATCGGCAAAGCTGTTAGTTCAAGGACTAGTGAAACATTGGTAGTATTTTTATTTAAGGTGAATTGAAGTAGTTAGAAGGAAAGACACACATGATAAATCAAAGGTTGGAAAACAAAGTACCAAATGGGAAGAAGAACAGTAAAAAGAAACTGGCATGTGTGTTAATGAAGGAAGATAAGTTACTGACTCCGGGTAATGGTGAGTTAGAAAGAAAAGTAAACTAAGTCTTCACAGCAAATATTTTCAATATCCCCATAAACCAGCACTTGCAGGCATCAGCTAAAATACAGAGGTTGGTTTAAAGTTTTGTAAAGTTTTAGGAATAATTAGAACTGCCATTTTGGTAGACTGGATTCTGAGTTTGTAGGAATAAAGTGCTGCTCAGTAGCAAATGGTTCTCATTTTTTAAATTAATAGAATAGTTAAGAGTTCGTAGTCTAGATTCATATAGAATTGGAATCACACCCATCCTCTGATATTTACTATTTGTAAGCAAATTTCTCAATCTCTCTAAAACACCATGTCTTCAATCGATTTCATACCTCAAAAATTTTTGGGCCCATTATTTCTTTTGAACAGTTTAAAGTAATAATGTCATAGTGTCACCAAGAACCTGGAAGTATAATCTTTATAGGGACTGAGATTAGAAATTTTAACTGTTTTCAGTTTGGCTTGTAATACCTAGATGGAAAAAAGGAAACAAGTATAGTGCTAGCTCCATTATTTTTTCTCATGCCTAGTTGCCTTTTCCTTATTTTGGATGCATCACCTTTGACATGTATTCACTAAATTCTCTAACAAATATGTGCAGAACATCTCTTTTGTGTCCACAAGTAACTTACACAGTAGCAGAAGGAATCCGCCAAAAATGAGTAGAGTTATAAAATTATAATATGTGATTGGACACACAGCTGTAATTCCAGCATCTTGGAGGATGAGGCAGAAAGATCACCATGAGTTCAAGGCCGGCCTTTTTGTCTCATGAAAATATATAAATAAAAACAAAAAATGGGATCTGACATTATAAATGATAAAAATGAAAGGTATATATTGTTTTATGTCATTAAAATTATAGACTTTGAATCATTTTCTGAAATGTGAACCTAAAGATTAAAGTAGTTAATAGGGAAAAAAATCCAATGAAGGCTTCTGGTAAAACAACCAGAAAAAACAAAAAAAGAAAAGATTCTGGCGACCGGAAAGGGGAGGTACATGTTCAGAGAAGTGAGCTTTAAATTTAGATGGATATTTTTGCCATTTACATATTGACCATAATTCATAATGAACGATTTAGTTCTGTCTTGCCATGGGCATTGGTTGAAACCCATCCCAATTAACTGTGCTTCAAGAATGATCACCGATACCACACACATAGCCAGTCACACCAGTCCAAACAAGGTCTCTAGGCATTGGCAGTGCCCTCTCTAGAGAACAGGAGGGAAACAAAGACAGAAATTGCAGTAGATGCCCACCTCAGTTATTAATAACTTCGTTTTTTCCTGTTTAAGATTCTTATGTTGAGTGCTCATGAAAAGGAAAAGTCAGAGTAAATGGAACTGTGGTCAGTTTGAAGACAGTATCATCTATTCTATTTCCCAAATACATTTAGAATCTCTCACTATGTCCGCTGCCACCATCAAAACCAGAGCATGCTTTAACTTGTGCCCCTAGAGTAGAGTTCCCACAAACCTTTCTGTTCTGTTTCTCTTATTCTCTACTCCCCAAACTAC